>LPNX011092425.1:89061-144588 GCA_001517045.1 Pseudotsuga menziesii | reverse complement strand
TATATATATATATATATATATTATTCATCTTGACAGTGAGCAAGTGGTGCTTGAAGAGCACCCAATTGGGGTTGCTGCTAGTGAGGTACCATGACCCACCATAACTTACTCACATACAGTAAGTAAAAATGTAATATCGATTTGGAATTTGAACAAATGTACATAGAATTTTTATAGGTTGGTAAACTAACTTAAAAATTTTGGTTTGTTTGTAGTCTCCGCTATTATGACCTGTCCCTGGTGTTCAATGTTCGGGATCACCACTGAGCAGTCGAAAAACAAAGCTAGACTTATTAGAAGACATTGACAGTGGCAGTGAAAGGAGGGATAAATAAAATAAATATATAGGGTTGATGTACATACATGTAACTTTTTGTTTTTATACACACAGATGTACAGTTTGATCCATAAATTTGTATTATGGCCATGTCGCATGCCAATTTTCATAACATTATTTGTGTACATATATAATATAAAGCAAGGTCCAAATTTATACATATATGGTTGACTTGATTTTGGAACATGATATGTGTGGTTCACCTATGTGATAGTATGATATGTGTGGTTCACATATGTGATATTATGATATTATAGACCTTATCATGACATATCCTACTGACTATTTGAATATTTCCAATACTTTAAGGAAAAATTTATGAATCATCCAACTAATATCAAGTAACCATTAAGTAATTCATGGGAGATAATCACTATACACCATAACCATAACCATACCATACAACTACCTAAATTCAACTATCATCAACTTTTTAACATCATAACCATACCATACACTACCTAAATCCCATACACTAACATCATAACACCATAGCCATACCACTAACGTCATAACATACTAATATACCATACCACACCCTAAAATACTAACATACCATACCATACCATATTAATATACCATATCATATCATACCCTACAATACCCTATGATACTAACATCATACCATACTAACATACCATACCATACTAATATACCATACCATACCCTACGATACTAACACCATACCCTACAATACCCTATGATACTAACATCATACCATAATAACACACCATACCATACTAATATACCATGCCATACCATACAATACTAATATACCATACCATACTAATATATGATGCCATACCCTACAATACTAACATCATACCATACAATACCCTATGCTACTAACATACCATACCATACCCTACAATACCCTATTATACTATCATAATACCATACTAACATATCATACCATACTAATATACTATACCATACCCTACAATACTAACATCATACCCTACAATACCCTATGATACTAACATGATACCATACTAACATACCATACCATACTTAAATACCATACCATACCCTACAATACTAACATACCATACCATACCGATATACCATACCATATCATACCCTACAATACTGTATTACACGTACATGTGTTTCTAGTTCCATCTCATAACTTGCAAACAGGTCGCAAAACCCTGGATCCATCTCATAACTTCTAAACCCTAAATAATAGCATGCCATTTGTAGTTCATTAAACCCTAGTTGGTTTTCAAATTCTATATATACATGTGTTCTTAGTTCCATCTCATAACTTGTAAAGAGGTCACAAAGCCCTAGTTCCATCTCAGAACTTCTCAACCCTAGTTCTAGCATGCAATTTGTAGTTCACAAAACCCTAGTTGGTTTTGAATTTGTACATGTACATGTGTTTCTAGTTCCATTTCATAAGTTGTGAAGAGGTCACAAAACCCTAGTTCCATCTCATAACTTCTAAACCCTAGTTATACCATGCAATTTGTAGTTCATGAAACCCTAGTTGGTTTTCAATTTGTACATGTACATGTGTTTCTATTTCCATCTCATAACTTGTGAAGAGGTCACAAAACCCTAGTTCCATCT
The DNA here is from genome assembly GCA_001517045.1 of Pseudotsuga menziesii. Classification (NCBI taxonomy): domain Eukaryota; kingdom Viridiplantae; phylum Streptophyta; class Pinopsida; order Pinales; family Pinaceae; genus Pseudotsuga; species Pseudotsuga menziesii. The sequence goes on along the minus strand of LPNX011092425.1, from coordinate 142,676 downwards.
GCTAACTTCTCAACCTTAGTTCTAGCATACAATTTTAGTTCATGAAACCCTAGTTGGTTATAAATTTTTACATATAAATGTGTTTCTAGTTCCATCTCATAACTTGTAAAAAGGTTACAAAGCCCTACTTCCATCTTATAACTTCTAAACCCTAGGTATAGCATGCAATTGTAGTTTATTAAACCCTAGTTGGTTTTCATTGTGTACATGTACATGTGTTTCTAGTTCCATCTCATAACTTGTAAAGATGTCACAAAACCCTGCTTCCATCTCATAACTTCTCAACCCTTGTTATAGCATATAATTTGTAGTTCATGAAGCCCTAGTTGGTTTTCAATTTGTACATGTACATGTGTTTCTACTTCCATTTCATAACTTGTAAAGAGGTCACAAAACCCTAGTTCCATCTCATAACTTCTCAACCCTAGTTCTAGCATGCAATTGTAGTTCATGAAACCCTAGTTGGTTTTCAATTTGTACATGTACATTTGTCTCTAGTTCCATGTCATACCTTGTAAAGACGTCAGAAGACCCTACTTCCATCTCATAACTTCTCAACCCTTGTTATAGCATGCAATTTGTAGTTCATGAAACCCTAGTTGGTTTTCAATTTGTACATGTACATGTGTTTCTAGTTCCATCTACTTCCATGTAATTCTAAGTCACGCATGCTTGTGAACTTCCACTTGTGATCCATGTTCAACCCTATTCTTTTTGTTTCATGTATGTGCATAGAGTAGGTATATGGTTTTTTGGTTTCTACTTAAATGATACTAACCAATCTAATTTTATCTTCAAACATAAAGAGGTCATAAAACCCTAGTTTGTAGTTACATGTATCAATTTGTGAACCCTAGTTTTGTTATGCTAGTTGTTGGCCTATAATTTAGTACGAGATTAATATATCCTGTGAACCCTACCAACACATGCATGATTGAGGATTTTGTAGAGTCGACCCACCAATGATAGAGTTGCATTGAAGGAAACAGAGCAAAGCATAATGAAGTCACTGAGCCTTGAAAACAAGAGGTAGAGGGCCACCTAAAGGTAATCGCATGCCAAGAGACCAACGAAGTCAATGGTTCTTCGATCCAGCCTCCGGTTTCTGATATATGTCTAGTTCAAAGTTGCATGAAAATGTCGTTTAGGGACACTTTGTGATGTTTGGTCTGGGAGCGAAAAAAAATAGAGAAACAAAATTGCCTGTCATTGCCTCCAGCATGTCTTGTGGGCAAGGTCAATATGGGAACCCTACTAACACAGCCACAGTCGATCATTTTCATGAGTTGAGCCACCAATTATATTGTTGCAAGAGTTGACCCAACAATGTAATTAAATGTACATTAATATATAAAAAAACATAAAAAATAAGTAAATTTCAACAACTCGAGAGCATGTTATTTTTCAATTTTTATCTGTTGGTGTCTAAAGACACCTGGTTGTTCTTGGCGCCTCCAATGGTCCATAGATGGTGTTTGTATCCTAGGAACACAAAAGGCTAAACATTAGTAATATCATAAGAAAATAAAGAAAACCCAATGAAAATGTGCAAACATGATTTATAGATAACTCACCTGAGGTTGTACAATCGTGTTTATAGCACATCTAGTATCCTCTGAATAATATTATGTCTGAGAATGGTATCCTTCAATCACATGCTTATTACATTGGGAATAAACTAAGGGTAAATAATTGAAATTGTGCTTCAGCATGCACTTTAAAGGTTAAATAATGCACTTGACAATCTAGCCACACTTTACAATTCAAAAACACCTGACAATGCACTCACTCGAGTAGGCCATCTAGATCATCTCTTCTACCGATGATGTCCATCAATATTGTGTGCTCTATATGAGGTATAAAATATCGTACATGTGACTTATTTTTGTTTGAAAGTGTTTATACCAACTACTAGGTTGGTGAAGTGGTATACAATAGCTCCCGGTCTATAATCCTGATATACATACCCACCGTTCCTTTTCTATTGTGATTCTAGTGTCAAGTACTCCCCTTCTATAACCATCGAGCTAGTGGGGAATTCAATATTTTCATCATCTGTAACAGGTTTGAGAATGGTTTTTTTCCCTGTAAGCAACATTCCAACCAATATTCAGAACCCCATTCATTATTTTTTGGGGAAATCACTACATATATCTGATTTATGAAAGGAATTAGGTCGAGTTAAGAATACATAAATTAAATTTCTAATTTAGGTACTACTAATCTACTTTATTTGTACCTGCTTGTATGTCACATGCCCCAATTTGTAAAATAATTTAATGTTATTGAGGAACAATATGTTATATTTTATGCTAAGTTTGTAATTGATGACCAAGTGGGGTCAAGAATAATTAATGTATTTAAGAATATTTAATTAATAAATAAATTAATGATGAGACAACAAATTAGGGAAGTTGTTAAAAGAGAGTTAACTAGTCACTTGGTTGAGGAGACTGGATGGAGAGTATACTAACAAGTGGCAGCATCCTAGAACTACTTCTAATTGTTGCAGGTGGCAACTTCCATATATTTGTCGTCATGATTCCCCAAGAAAGTGGAATTGGAGCAGGTGGCTCATTAAGTAAAAACCGACTAAGAAGACTTGGGAATTATTATAAAACTTCCCATTGAAGAGAAATAAGGCTGCTCATTTTCTGGAGAGGTGATCATTCAGTGTGAATGCAGTACGCTTGAGAAAATTGATGGAGGGGACTTATTGAAGTGATTCTGAGGGGTTAACTGCTGAGAACTTAACTTATGCAGCTATTAGGATGAAGTTCTTACTGCTGTAAGAAGGTTTGGATTACTGCTGTAATTTGACTAGTTAGGTGACAGAAGGTCTTAAGGATACATCCTTCACCCAATACTCTACCAAGAGGACCAGGAAACAGGATCGAGGATCCTAAGGAAGTGCAGACTAAGATTTCTCCAGAGGTTGTTTGGGAGGAACAGCCTCCTTAAGTTGTTGTCACCTCATCATTTGACAGGTTTTTATTTGTTCAAGTTATTTATTATTTATTTACTGTTTTCAACAAATGTTTATTAGCTTTTCAAACGTATGCATGTTATTGTTTTGCTAGGGATAGGTAGATCATAAACAGTAGTATTTATGCTAAATGAGAAGTAAATAGAAATAGAATACCATATTGTATTTTTCCACACCTTGTATAGGCAGTACTCTAGTACAGCTGGTTGATTAAGTAACGTGATATGATTCTTTGTTAACGCTGAATGAAAAATTTAATAATTTATTTTATACTTTGCATATGATTCATTCCTAAGAAACATCAGTACATACTTTATCTATGGAAATTTATCTACATCAGACAAAGAACTCAATATATACATAAATATTAAGTAATCATATTAATCATAGAACTATCATTAGTACTAATATTTATTATAAACACATTAGACAAAGTTAAACAAAATAAACATAAGAATAATAAACTAGCACTTAGGGTTTAGAACTAGGTAGTATTCTACAAGTTCTTATAATAAGTTATTCCAAGATAATATTTGCTTTCTGCACTAAAACAGATGTTTCTACTATAAACCTCAAGGAAATTTACCTAGGGTTACGAAAGATAGGTTTCATCTTATTCACAAACTTGCATAAACTTACTTTTAAAATAAAATTTAAGAGCTGTAATTATTATTTATAAAAAGTAAAATTAGAAAAGTAAAACCAAAATTTGTTCTTGTAAATTCCATCTTTTTCCAGAACCGTAGGGTACTTTTAAATATTAACCCTTCTGATTAAAACAAAGTACTAATTTTATTCTTGAAACAGTAAAATTTCCAATAACATATTTCAGTATAAATCATTCTAAATTACATCATATTAACTTAAAATATCACTATAACAACTTGATAAAAATGAAATAAAATAAGTTTAGTGGCCTTTTATGAATATCGACTGAGGCTTAGGCCTATTCAAAGAAAACATTATACTTTATAAAATAGTAAAATGAAACAACAACTATTTCATTCAAAACAGGTAAAAACCCTATATCTTTTTACAAGTCTCAACTGAGTAAACAATCTTTCTCTTCACCTGTGAAATCCATTTTTAAAAATTATTCAACCAGGAAAAGGTCAAACAGCCTTGTCATGGCTTAAAGCTGATTTCTAAGATGAAAGTAAAATAATTTTACATCATCCAGGCCATAAAGGCACTGTCACTAAAACCCTAATGTCACGGCTACAATAGCCTTCAAAATTCCTGCACACAGTACCCTCTAGGGTTTTGAAATATTACAAAAACAAACAACCAAGAAGTAACAATATAACATATAAACCAAGGCCATTCCTTAACCAGCAACAAAGTTTCCTAACTTCCAACCACCACATCAAATGCAAGAGAAAACCCTCTTTCGCAACTGAGGCTTACCAGGGCTGTGTGGATGTGAAAGGGGAGAGTTGAGCCTCCTCTAAACCCCTTTCTCCGTAAGAAGAACCTACACAGTAAAAACAAGTATTAGATTTTAGCAGTTAAAATGTATTGAAAAACTTAAAAACTGTCATGAATTTTAACTCATGGCCGATAGATTACCAGATAAGAAGACGTTGGGAGAAGTTGTGAATGAAAATAGTTGGAGCAACTCGATGGTACTTGAAAGAGGAATACCCCTGGTAAATTATAGTTCCGGTTACCACTAAACACTAAATGCAAAACCAAAGGTAAACCAGCAACACTTCCACAAGATCGAAAAGTACCTTACTCAGCTGTATTCACTGTCTGAATTACCAACTAAATCTTCGATTCAGTGAAGGAAAACAATTTTGTTCCACTCAAACAATTCTCCATGGAGGTCGTAGATTTCATAAACACTTAAAAACCAACTCTTAATTCTCCCAAGACCAACCTCGCAGTGAAAATGGAAAGTTGGAGGATAGCAAGGAGTTTTAGCGGCCACGAGCTCACAGCTCAGCTGCACCAGACAGGAAACCCTCGTGTTGTGAAATGAATTGGATAGGGTTTAGCTCCTTTTAAGTCAACCATATTGTGTTTAAGACCATCCCACGTGTCCACCAAAATAATTTGCTAATCGAGGGTGCAAGTCAATAGTGGAGGACGGTTCCAATCTGCAACAAATAATTATAATAAAAAACCCTATAATCTTTTTAACTATGCACTTTTCTATTATTTTCGAATATATATTTTACCATGGAGTTTTCAATGCTTAGTTTACAAACTATAGGTGTAAGATAGAAATCATATTTTAGGATAAGTCAAGTTAAGTTAAGTATTTTGTTAACCATGTGTGCTAGAACATAGTTAAAAAGACTCATATTTAGTATCAAACTTTATGATGTTAATCCACAAACTTATATCAAAGTTTTACTAAATCCACTAGTATGAAAGTAAAAACTGTAAAAGCAATAAGGAAGAATTCTTCAGCTAGAAAGAGACTCATGATCCGATTCTTTTAATAAATTGAGTTTTTGGAGTGATAGTAAATACAGTCCTTAGACTATATCCGGAGTTTCAGTGGAATTCTAGTAACTTAGTAAGGAATAAATAGTTAAAAGTAAAAGTAATTTGGTTAGTATTGGGAGAATATTAACTATAAACCGTGTAATGAAGATAATTGTGATACACACCAAATAATATCGAGTGGTGTAAGCATCAAGAGGTGAACTGAATTTCTTTCCATCTAAACTCTAAATTACAATTACTGTAAACAAGAATATAAGCATTCATTACAACCTGAATCATAATCATCTAGGGATTTTGATCTCTTATGATACTATTTGTTTATGCATTTTAACACATGCATAGGTGGTTGTTATAATGTCATTATGAATTTTCAACAACAAAAATTAAGATCAACCTTACCTCTTATGGAGACAAGCTGCATTTTAACATTGTAAGTCTAGCATTATAAACATGCTAGAGAAATATCTTCTTGAGTTGACTATAACTATTATTATTTTTACTGGAACTTACGCTCACCTAAAAAACCATATAAAGAACCATTAGTCCAACTGAGTTGGCTAAAAGCTAAGTAAGCCCCGATCACACATAAGAGATTTTCCCTACTTGACAAAAGAAATCAACAGTATAACTAGTAGCAGTAAAATACAAGTTATTTTATACTTCTGGAAGAATTAAAACTGTTAAGTTAAAACAACACTAACACAGCTTTTAAGGTTACACCTGAATATTATACAAAAGCTTATAAAGAAGAAACTCTTTGTTTCTTTCATAAACTATTTTATTATCTGCTAACCGTTAGTGGCACTTTAGCGGTGATATTGGACATTTTATGTCACTTGAAAAATTTTAATTTTTTATGAATTTTTGGGTTATTACATGTGGTATTAGAGCACAAGGTTCATACACTAGGCTTGAATGTGGCTCAACTTGCTTATGTGGAACAATAAATTTAAATAAACATGCTGATGTTGTTTTCTTTTGAATGATACATCCAGAGAATTTTGTTTCTGAGTTAATGATAGGTATGGAAAGATTGGAAGAATATGCAGATGAGGAATCTCCTTACACTGAACAAAATAATTTTCAAAAATAACCTATACAAGAAGAGATAACTAATAATTCTTCCGAACTACTACAAATAGTTAAGGAATTAAAAACAGAGATGGAATCCGTTAAGAGAGAAAATGAGAGGATTTTGAGAGCTTGGGAGGAGCTAAATCAGATTTTAATAGAAAGATTTCATACTAAGGGAAAAGATAAAAGAACTGAGTCTGAAGATATAGGTTACTAGCATAAAGATAAAAATACTAAACAAGTTAAAAATGAAAGTATCTCATCTTCTGAAGTATATGGTGATTTACATAAACAAAACTATTTGGGTACATAGGGTACTCCCAAAAGACCAAACACCTTGAGCAACCGCTTCACAAAAATAGATCACAGATCAACACACCAATGTTTGTCATGTGGTTAAAAACCTCAAGAGGGAAACAATCCACGACCCCATCCAAATAGCCACTTGGAGCAATTTATTATGCAAAAGAAAGAAAGTTACATGAGCTTTTCATAATCGATCAACAAGCCAAGGACCCTCCATGCTCTTTAAATAGAGATCATGGACCAATAAGGTGTTAAGCCATAGATCAATGGTAGGTATGATCTAAGAGAATTTGAACCGTCAAATCACTCTATGTCTAGAACATATCATGACCATCAGATTAGAATATTTACAAATGCATATTAATGCATACTAAAGAAACACACTTTTACCTAACTGATATATTACACAAGTTGATCTTAACTAACTCCTAAGTGTCTAAATATCCTAACAAAAACTTTCATTATACTAGTGACAGTAGTGAAGATAATCACCATACTAGGAATAGAAATTTTAAACCTTATGAAGAAATATCTGGGGAATTCAAGAAGATCAAGACACCAACCTTTAATGGAGAAAACTGAAAAGGGGGAAGAAGAAGAAAATAATGCTTGAAGAGATGGGAAAATAATGCTTGATAGGGTCACTGATTTGTGGATTTAATGAGCCCGAACTAGTACATGCTCAGTTGGCGTTTTCACATTTAGAGAGTCTAAAAACTCCAAAGAAGACTCCAGGGGGGTCCTTTTTTGTCCAATTTTGTCCCCTGAGGCTGAAAAAGTATAAAACATACCACAGAAGAACTCTCTTAACTTCCGTAGAAGAAAAGGAAAACATTTTTCGTACTTAGTCAGGGAGGTCCGAAAAAGGTTAAATTACCACCTACCCAACGCTCCTTCCAAAACAGCATAAAGTAGCTTGAGTTTTATGAGTGTGAAGGAAAGCAAGATCACTCAGAAAGATCCATTTGGTTATGAGAAATGGGGCTTACAACAATAAACTTTTTTCTTTGATCTTAAGTGTTTAACGAGCATGACAAAGACACAAAGTACACTCGGAATCTTTTTCATGTTTAGGTCCAGAGCACGAAAAAGAGAAAACTAAGCTCAAACCGGGTGTTCGTTTTCCGTAAATCTAGTCCCTCAGGTCCGGAAAAGTGATAAACCTATACCTGAGAATACTCTTCTCAATTCAAAAATAAAAGACAGTGATCCTTTCTCGTATTATTCCGCATGGTCTGAGAAAGAGATAACCTACCACTAATGTAGATGCCCATTCACATATTCTTAACGAGCTTGAATGGATGAGTTAACTCGGCAGTCAAGCTGTTTTGAAGGAGTCAGATCTGGGCCTAAAGAAACTCCATAAGGGAGGGGATTCCTATACAAATATAGCTTGTAAAAAGAGATTCGAAAGAAGCTCTATTTGGCGTGAAAAATAGCTAAGAGGATACCCCTCTACCTGAAACAGTTGCGGCATGAGCACCAAAGGACAACATAGGCTTAGAAGAAGGATACTCATGAAAAAGGGTCCTATCCACGGAAGAACAATGGTAAAAATAGGGAACTAATGGCTTAGAATACCATAGTATATGGCAAAAGGTTGATTGCTAAGGTTAATGTGGATTGAAAAAAGATGCCAAAAATGTATTGGAAATGACAAAACCACCCTATTGGAGCAACAACACTTTGTAATAGTGACAAACCTATTCCAACGGACAAACAAAGATGGTATTAGTTGAATGAATTTTCAAACTATAGAAAAAGGCCCACTTAAAGAAATATAATTGCTATACATAGTTGAAAAATCAAAACAAAACTCACCATTTGAAATTTTGAGCCATAAAAAGAAAGTTTGTCCTTCTACCTTTGTTCGATCATTGTGAATAGTTGAACCGACGAAATCGAATTCTGCAAGTTGCAGGTAAGCCTACACCCTGATCTCTTCATTTTGATCCAAGAATTATGAAGTTTGAGTCTTAATTCCATTATTAAAAGCATCATAAAGATGGCACGGCGCGTACACGGGTTGGCGGTGTGAAGACTCGTGTACACGCGTTCTGTACGCGAGTTGCCTAACTAGACAGTCGCGTACAGTATGTGACATGTCTAAATAGAAATTCACGTGTGCTGCGTGAAGGATATAAGGCTAAAAATAGTAAAAAAAAATTGAACCTTGATATGGAATTACTGAATCAAATTACTTGTTTTGCTAGGTGAAAAAATGGTTCTGGAATGGAGGGAACGGGAGCATGAAATAATGGACCAAGAAGCACTCCAAAGTGCACCCACTATACAGGCATTGTGAATGAGTGGGCTACTAAAATTCTTTTGTACATCACCCATGTGGGCCAATGTCTTCCTACTTGAGTTCATGGTCAATTATTGGGATCATGATTTGGGAATGTTCAACCTACAGGGTGAAACCTTGGATATTACTACTGAAGACATATATTTCATAACCGGTCTGTCACGTCAAGGAGCACCGATGAACTTAGAGGGCACCGGCAGAGGTGATGACCCGTTAAGTGTCCAAAACTATATATATATGTGTTTTGCACACTGGGTACTCAAAAAAGAGGGATTTGTGTCCTTGTTGTACATATCTGAGACTTTACTCTACAAGTACTTACTAGCACCATCATGAGGATAGCATGATCCTCTTCTTTACATTTGGCTACACAGAACCAAATGACGCTGGCACTTGACTGTTTCCATGGTGCTCTCTATGATTGGTGTTCGGGAGTTGTCCCTATCATGAAGAGACAACTATCCGATTGCAAGAGAGAAAGGAAGAAAAAATTTGGCGATGCGAGCATATTAGTGGCCTTCTTCTTCGAGAGAGTTCCAACATTGAGCCCTTCCATACCTCTATCGGTCAGATCTCCACGTCAACCGAGGCTGAGCAGGTGGGGAGACATCTTCCTCCGTCAAGGAGGAGGAGACACAGTACACAGTGTATATGATGATGATTTCTATACCTAGTGGGAATGACAGCTACCAACACTAGAGCAGTTTCTATACGCTGGTATGGACTTTCGAGGTGACCCAGACCATGTCCTCCCTCCAGGAGGAACATGGGGAGAGCTAGGTAAATAATTTTAAATTTTTATCATTTTTCAAATTTTTATGAATTTTAAAATGATAGATATATACATATGTACAAGTATTAATCCTATAAATGTATCAAAATGCAGATATTGGACCGGTCTTCCCTGAAGGGCACCCACGCATGTTTGTTCGTCCTGTCATAGGCGAAGACCCGAGACTGATCAGGGTTTTAGAGGGGAAGCTAGCCAGGCTGACCCAACGAGTACCTACCTTACGGATAGAGCATATCTCAACTGCCATGCAGGAGTTCGTAGTTGGATTTCCATCGGTCTGGCTACGTTTATTCAGGTGAGTGGTCAAAGCAGTGCTTGTATATATAGAGGATGTGGAGGTTGTCAAGGCCGAGGAGGCTGAGGAAGACAGAGTGCAAAGGGACCATGGGGACCAAGGTGTTCCTGCATAGATCTAGGACATTTTGATGGACTATCATCCATATTTTTGTATATTTTGTATATGACGGGATCCAAGGATCAGACTTGACCTATCTCTAGACAGATATATTACACAAATATATATATATATATATATATTGTTGTTTGTTGTTTGTCAATTTATTTACAAATGTTTGTCATATGTTTGTTGTATATCTTTATAAAATGTGTGTGAGATGCCAATCTAAAATGTAATTAGCATATGCATCAGTCAATGAATTCTGATTTTGTGGAATATGATTGAATGTAATAACCTCAAAATTTCTTTCCAATAAACGAATTTGCATGAACTGATGTAATAAAATAGGATTTTGTACCTGATAATCCCGATTGAGCTGGGAAACCACCAACTGAGATTCCAGACGGACCTCAAGCTGGGTGATACCACGTGACAAAGCATCCCATAGGAGCTCAATTAAAGCCCTATACTCAGCAACATTATTACAAGCAGGACCTAAACAAGCACCTCCCGCGGCCACAAGTTGTCCTGAGGGAGAGTAAATAACCCATGCTGCTGAAGCTAGGTTACAAGTATGATGGCTGGCGCCATCAGCGAACCCTATATACCTTTCAGAAGACATCTGCAACAACCAGTAGATAGTATAAAAAACCAAACTAACAACCTAATGTACATAAAAATACATACAATAAAAATACAAGAAAAAGTGTTAGGCCTAAGCATAGTACTTTTTCAGGTAGAGCCCATTTCTAGGCTCAGGCAGCTTGTTCTCATCAAAATCAACTAACTCATATGTGCCCTTACTCAATACTTTCAACATGACATAAGTTCCTAACCACATAGGCTTAAATTTTCCTGCCCCCACGGGTTCTTTGTCTTGGTCCCAAAGCAAGACAAGTTCCCCCTCAAAGAAAACCCGACGTTTAACTGATTTATCATACTGAGTTTTGACCCTATTTTTATGAGCTTGATTAGCAGTTAGCACATCTCCACGCTGTTCATCAAGGTGTTCTAAATGTACCAGATGTTCCTCAAGCTCAGTCATATCAAGTAACACATGAATGGCTATCTTTAGAGACGAGATTTCACACTCAATTGGAGTAACTACTTCCACTCCATGAACGAGTTGGAAAGGGGAGAAACTCGTAGCAGTTTTTACGTTAGTTCGATAGGCCCAAAGAGTAGGATATAGCATGATGTGCCAGTTAGAGCGGGCTGCATCAATTGTACATTTAAGGATAGTTTTTAAAGTTTTGTTGACAGCCTCAACCTGACCATTTTCTTGTGGATAGTACGAAGATGAATGTTCTTGTCTGAATCTGAGCATAGTAGTCAGTTCCATCATCATGTTATTTTGAAAATAACTACCATGGTCAGTGACAATCACTTTGGGTATACCAAGCCGTGTGATAATCTAATTGAATACAAAGAAAGCTGTTGTTTCCTCATCGGCTTTGAAAGTAGGCATTGCCTCTGCCCATTTCATAAAATAGTCAACAGTGACAATGATGTATTTATGCCCCCCAGTCGAGGCTGGGTTGCATGTCACGTAATCAATCCCCCATTTCATGAAGGGGCCTACTGAGACAATGGGAAATAACGGAGCAGGATGTGACTGCATTTTCCTGGTGTAAATCTGACATGGATGACAATGCTTCACTGCTTCCACATAATCTTTAAAGATCGTGGGCCAAAAATAACCGGCACATAATATATTTTTGGCCGTTGCTAGCCTAGATAAATGACCCCCACATGCTCCACTGTGGGAATCATTTAGGACAATTTCTGCTTCCTCATGGGTAAGGAAACGATGCATGACGGAATCTACCCCTTGTCGATATAAGGTATCTCCTATAATGAGGTAGTTCTTCGTGTGAAGGCATAATTTACGTCATTCCTCCCTTGAGGAAGCTTCAGGGTACTTCAAATTCTGGAGATATATAAGAATATCTCCATACCAAGGATCAAAGGTGGATATCAAGAAGATGTGCTCATCTGGAAATGAGTAATCTTCAACCACTACATCTTCTTCAATAGGAAATTCTGCTATAAGTTCAGCAAAAACTAAGGAATTCTTAGACTTAGCGGACTAGAAATCCAAGTCAAACTCTCAGAGAATGACTATCCATTTGTTAAATTTCCCCCCAACAATCCATCGGGATAAAACATATTGGAACGGATTCACATTTGCCACTACTATGGTGGTCCTCATTAAAATGTAGTGATGTAACCTTTGCACAGCATAAACACCTGCTAAGGATAATTTCTCAATGTGGGAGTATCTAAGTTCAGGTGTGGCCAAAGCATGACTAAGATAATAAACGACATGCTCTACAAGCTTATCGTACTCCTGGACTAGTACTACCCCAATGGTCGAATCCGACGCATCCAGATATAATATAAAATCCCTAGAATAATCTGGTGGACATAATAAGGGTGCCGACAGCAAAGCTTTTTTCAATGCCTCGAACACAAGTTGTGCGGTTTCATCCCATACAAATGGGGTGTCCTATTTGAGCAGGCGCATGAAACCTTTAGTAATCTTGGCATAGTTAACAATAAATTGTCGAAGAAAATTAGACTTTCCTTGCAGGCTTTGAAGTTTCCTGAGAGAATGAGGAGGAGGCAAATTTACAATGGCCTCAACTTTCAATGGATCCACCTAGATGCCTCTACTAGATACAATGAACCCAATTAATCTTCTTGACTCGACCCAGAATACAAATCACTTATACTATGAAACGAGAACTATATACTATGAACAAGAACTCTACCCATAAAAACGATGATTTTTGCAAAAAAAACACCAAAAACACCCCCCAAATAGAAAAGTGTTGATACCAGTATACATGTTTTTTTTTAGGGTAAAAAATAGAGCCATGGACTAAACATCCCATATTGTTGTTTAACAAAACTTTAAAATCAACCTTAAATTGGAAAAAAAGAAAAATTCTTGAAGAGATAAATTACAACTTTCTGGAAAATTGCATATTAAAGAAAAAACAAATTTCTCTAATAATTTCACCATTATAACCATACAGAAACAAAGAAATTATGATGTGATTCATAATGAGATAATATATTAGACCATACAAGAACAAATGGTTCATATAAATATTCAAAAACTCCTCTAGAGTTTCAATTACAAAAATCATACTAGAAGACATAGAAGACCCAACAGATGTTGGTGCAAACAAAACCCTAAATAAAGCCATGGATTGAAAAGGTGCTCCTTGAGGATCACCTTCATTTTTTTTCGAAGTTAAAATTTCATAATGTTTAAAACATTAACCTTTACATCCAAAATAATTACAACAAAAATGTCAAAATTAACTCTTAAACCAAAAATATTTCTAGAGAAGACACTTCTTTCTTTGATAGGGTTACAATGGCAAGCATTTCGAAAACATGCATGGCCGAAAAAAATAATTACTTTTTAATTTTAGTATAACTTCAAAATCAAATTAAAAAACTCAATTTCAATTAGAAACAAATAATTTTAGAAAAAATAAAATAGAAAAAACTTATAATAAAAACATTAAAAATGAATTAAAAAAACACATTACAAAGAATTTTAAAAATATTAAAAGAAATTAAAAAACAAAAAATAAGAATAAACAAAAACAAAAACAAAATATTAAAAAAACACAAAAATAAAAACTATAAATTATAAAGAATAAAAAAAAAAAAAATTAAAACGTTAAAAAAACAACATTAAAAACCTAAACACATTTTAAAATAATTTAAAAACAAAAAATATAAAAAATTGTTATGAAACAATGTATAAAAAGAAACCTATTACAAGATATATTAAAAAAGCATGAATAAAAACATCACTCCCTTGGTGTGGTCGATGTTGAGCATCGAGCAACCACCAGCCTTTGCGCCTTACAAGGTATTCTTATATTATATTTTTATGCACATGGTTGCGCAGAAATTGGGTTCGATTTTTCGTCCATGATCAAATTTTGTATTGTTTTATTCACTTATCGGTGCCAAACAAGTCAGAAATATTTGTTTAGAATAATGTATTTTCAATTATTCTCTTTCATATTTATATGGGTGGGCGCCACGTAGCTTATAATCGTATTGTTTTATTCACTTATCGGTGCCAAACAAGTCATAAATATTTTTTTGTTTAGAATAATGTATTTTTCAATTATTCTCTTTCATATTTATATGGGTGGACGCCACGTAGCTAATAATCATGACATTTTCCTACTAAAGTTGACTTCATCATTAAGATGCCAAGACCTTGGGAGTTGGACCTCGTTTACGTGTAAAATCTTGACACCGTGTAGCTCGAAGCTTATGATAATGATAAAGAGTGTAAACCTAAATCATATGAATGCATAAAAAGCTTGTTTATTTGCATAAACGGTTGAGTAGCATTTTGTATTAATAAAGATCAATTAAAAAAAAAATATTACATCATGAGGAAGGATTGTTTCATAGGGGGATAGCATCTATAACTCTTTGTTCATCATTAACATAGTTGTATCTATCGCAAAAGTTTCCTAGTATATAGAGACTATACCTCTTTACAAATTGTTTGAGAAGAAATAAGAAAAAGCAATTCATTGTAGAGACTGAATTCATTGTAGAAAAAGCAACCACCAGCCTTTGCTCCAAACTGGCGGTGCCTTGGTGGCCGCTCGATGTTCAGCATGGAGCCCACCAAGGGAAATGCTTTTATACATGTTTTTTTTTTATATCGTGTCATATGATTTTTATTATGTTTTTTTTGACATCGTTTTTTAATGTTTTTTTTTTACATACTTTTCTTATTTGTTTTTTTTTAACATGGTTATTTTATATGTTATTTTTAGAATAATATTTTTTTTTTGTTATTTTTTATTTCTTTTGACAAGAATGGTTATGTTTTTTATTAATCAAACAATGGTATAATTACTGAGAAAGTTTCTACAAAGTTTAGTGATTGTTCATTATAGGCAAAAACCACAAAACAAGAAAAGTTGATATGACTGCTGATTGCACATAGAAGTCTATTGTCTTTGCACAAAGAGAACATAGATAATAGACTTAGCTTACTATGGCTCGAAACAAAATTTTGAATAGAAGAACTCCCATGGGATCTTGCATACATAGAACACCCAATGGAAGAGGACATTGATGTCCCTGAGGAAATTCAAGCTCTAGAAAATTCCAATGTCGATGAAGAATTTGGCATGCATGATATTGTTGAATAGTTTCATGTTTTGAAGAAAATGTTAATTTTGACAATTTTTTCATCAGATATATTAGTAATGTTTTGACTTTCAGACTTTATTTTAGAAATAAAATTTATAAATATAATGTTTTTAATATGTTTTTTACAAATAATTTGTATATTTTTTCTCGACTTTATGTGAGTCGTCACTTTTCGATAACTAATATGAAATATGATCATTTTTAGAGAAAAATTCTCTGAAAATTCATTGAAAATGGTTTTAAATGTCTTTATTTTCTGGAATTATTTACAATTTTGTCAATAAAAATGCCTTATTTTGTACATAAAAATGTCTTATTTTATAGAAAAAATCGTAAAATGTATATGTTTTTCATTATAAATTGCTTTAAAATGTATGTTATTTTGTTAAATTTCAAAAAACACACTTGAAAATAGAAATTAAAAATATTTTACAACAAAGATAATTCAAAGGCCCCAAAAAATGTCTGAAAATGAAAATGTGTGATACTGGCATCAACCATTTTTGAAACGGGGGTAAAAATAGCTACTAAAATTAGGAGAGAGAAAAACGAGAACTGTGTCGAGTTCTCGTTTCATAGTATAAGTGGTTTACACATTTGTGGGGATTCAAGTGGATTTTATAATGTCTGCATCTCTCAAATATCAACCATAAATGATCTGGATGTTGAATCCTCTTACGAGAATGTGCAGGCAGATCGTCAAGGTATGGTTCGACAATGGTTTTAATGTCATGGAAAGCAAAGTTCATAGCCCGTTTAAAGGTTTCCCTGGCATTTTTCAATCCATAGGGAATTTTCTTATATGCGAAGGTACCCCAAGGACAAATGAAAGCAATTTTATGTTGGTCTTCTGGTTTTATTTGAATTTGATTGTATCCAGAGAAACCATCCATAAACAAGAACACCTCATTTCCTGCACAAGCATCTATGATCTGGTCTATAAATGGTGTGGGATAGTTGTCCTTAGGACAGACTTTATTGAGGTCTCTAAAGTCTGTACAGACACGAATAGTCCCTTGCTTCTTATCAACAGGAACAGGGTTGGATACCCAGTCAGTCAAAGCTATGGGATAGATAAAACCATCCCTCAACAACTTTTCAACTTCATCCTTCACAGCCACCGCTTTGCGCGAGTTAACAGGTCTTAACTTTTGTCGAACTGGCTTGGCATTAGGATATGTTCAGATTTCATGTTCAACAATCGATGGATCTATGCCTGGCATCTCCTCATATGACCAGGCAAAGACATCGCGGAATTCCTTAAAAAGGGCAGTATAGATGGCAATCTCCTCAGGAGAGAAATTTGCACCTATATATATGTTTTCCATGACATCAGGTTCACAGAGATGTTAATAGGTATAGTGGCGGAAATATTTGCCATATTCCCCTAAGCAAACATTCCTTGCCTAGGAAAGGGATTGATAGGTATATCAACATCTTCTGACAGTCTCAAGCGAAACTCTCGGTTTTCTATTCTGCTTAGTTCTGGAAGAAAATAGGATCGATGATGAAGATCCTGACAAATCTTACCACGTCCACTCATGGCTTCCATAATGGCTTCATAAGAAGGTAAAACCATGTCTAAACAATCTATAGAGTGCAAAGAGTTTTCCGCCCATGCGGCTAAATAGACCTCTTCCAGATCTTCTGAGACTGTTACAGGATCTGGAATGGGATCAACAGTGGTTTGAGTGATAGATTAATAAGCTACCTTTACTGTCGATAAGGGCACTTCCAGTTCATGGGGGGTTGGGAGAACCCAAGGATCAGTCCTATCGGCAACCATAGCTATGGACTTCCCCACACTAGTAGAACCAATATAATTAACCGGGACTGGAAGATCAAATGTGCCCATCAGTTATGTGTACATTCCAGCCCCCAAGCTCTGTGCAGCAGGTTTGACCTGATCAACCAATGGCACAGTGGACTCATTAGACTCTAAAACACCTTTCCAAGTATAATCAATTTGATCAATAGTAACCAAATTTCCCTCATATGGGAAAACCACTACATGAAAAATGGTCGACGCAATAGCGGACATCGCATAAGTCCAGTTCCTTCCCAGAAGCATATTGTAGTCCAACAGAGCATCAATCACTTCTACTTCAATAGACACTGCTTTTCCTTCCAACTTAATTTCAAAATTCGGTAGGATACCATGCGGACGAAAGGATATTCCATCAAAAGTAGTAAGCAAAGTGTTTGATGGGCCCAACTCTGGGGATCCAAGAGCTTTCCAACAGGTCAAGGACATAACACATGTAGAAGCACCCTCATCAACAACTGCCCTTCCAATAGTCTTACCACCATGGAAGACATCTATTGATAAGGCTACATGGTAAGGCAGGCGAATTTTAACATCAGATAAATGAAATTTCTCCGTGAGACTCGAAGAGTCCATGCTACCTAAAGCTGCTAAGAGGGCATCCCGCTGAGCGGGACAACTCTGTAATACGTCTAAAGCTGACATTGCACACGGGGTTTGAGTTAAGTATTCAACCATGGAGTAGTTTGAAGCAGCCCTAGAATTAGGGTTATGCAAGGTCTTCTTGAAGACACCTTTCGGTATCTTTAGCATAATTTCAACAGGCTTCTCTATTGTGAGAGGGTTAGAAGTTTCACCTACAGCTTTACCCTTCTCAAGGGTCTCTTTCTCATAAATTGTGTTCCTTGTCTGCAACAAAGTAGAAGATCGAACCATGTTGATATAGTTTGGGTCAGGGGCAGTTTGAGTGCCCCCTGCTACGTTAGAAGCTGAAGCATAGTTCTATCCTTGGGGAAAAGGATCCTTTAGGACAGTCGGTTGTTGAGCTTTAAGCAGCTTCTGGGCTTGATCCATAAGGGGAAAAAGGTGAGTAAGGTGGTCCTCATGGCACAACTTACATGGGAACTTGACCTTCTTCTTTTATTTCTTGCCCCCATCAGCATTGTTCGTGGGCTTTTGCTTGTTTTGGTTTCCCTCTCCCTTCTTTCCTTTCTTTTTCTTCCCGTCGGGCTGCTGATTGCCCTTTTGAGAGGTTTGTGCAAAAACATTTTCACTCTGGGGGGAGGGGGCAGCCTTTGTTTCCTCCGCTGTAGACTGCTTGACGGACAACTGATGAAGTTTCTTAGCTAAATATTCTATGGTGGGAGAGTTAACGGACCCAACCACACCATCGGCATGGGGTCCAGGCTTAGGCTTCTCCGCATCGTGCGTAGGCCTCAGTGCCTTAGGGATAATCTCATATAAGATCCTAGATTGTGAATAAATCAAATCCAGTTGTTGGGCCCTGAGAATGGCTTCTTCTTCATTCGTCACTCTTGAGGTGGATACGTCCTTAGATATGTAGGGGATTTAAAGAACCACTCTAAAAGGAACTCAGGAGGAATAGTCGATTTTATAAGGCTCTTTCGCCTCCTCCACTCTTGGATCTGATTCGAGATGTGGGTAGCCTTGTTCTGCCTAGACAACAAGTCCATTCTGAAATCATATCATACCGGAAGCTGAAAGTGGCTAAGAAATGCACTAGACAAGTCTTAGAAACTACTGAAAGCAGTAGAAGGCAATTCAATATACCATATTTCCGTGGTTCCTGTTAATGTTCTCTAGAACAGCCTCAACCTAACTGAATCTTCATTCAGTGAATTTGAAGAACACCATAAATGGAATGTGGTGGCATGAGCCCTAGGATCTTCACCGACTTTGCCTTCAAATTTGGGGATGTCCGATGGCAATTTGGTCGGAACAGGTGGCCACAAGGGGTCATGCCTCACCAGGTCATTCATCAAGTTTGACAAATCTGGCAAGTTTAAGGTTGTCAGGAATGAAATTTTGGGTCAAACCGGGGTACTAAATGTGCCAGCCTGGGGATTAGAGGGACCTGCCCCTGAATGCCCATAGGTAAAAGTGGGGTTTCCCCCAGCCACCGGTTGTGAAGTGGGTAAATTACTCTGAAACGGATTCCATCCATAAGCCATAGGATTGTGTGTGGGAGGTGTAGTGTAAGAAGTTCGGGCCATCCCCATAGAAATAGGGGTCTGAAAGACAAGATCCGGTATCCCTCCATTGAACAACGAAAAGGGAGAGCTCACAAACGGGACCAAAATCGGAGTTTGGAAACTTTTCCCATAAGAGGTATTGTTCCCAAACTGCACTCCTACATGGGAAGGTGATGGGCCTACGTATGGAGAGGATGGGGGAATGTGCCCCCTATTCCAAGGAAATCCTTGGAAAAATGCCGAGGATCCTACCGAACCACTCTGGGTAGTATATGGAAAGGAATAAGGAATAGTAGGTATATTGGGGATCCCAGTAACCATGTCACCAGAGTACCTGCTAGGTTTGAGTGAACCGGTGGTTGAACCACCTGGCTCGCTGGAGTCAAAGGTGTAGAAGGTATACTAGATCTAGGGGCACTTACTGGGGGAGGTAGTACCCCTTCAACCGGAATGGCTGAGGTGAACACAAAGGAATTTCTTCTGTAGAAGACATGATCCTACCCACAGGGACACCTAACACAGGTGAATCAAAAGGTCTAACTTGAACAATCACAGGATCGTTTAAGTCAGCTAAGGGGGTGTTAAAATTCCTTGCAAAATCGTCAGTCTGCAAGTCTTCTATCTCAACTGTATCAAGATCAAAATGGTTAGCTTTAAGTTCTAGTTCACCTAGAACTTCACTTATCCCTACCGGTTCAAATGAACCGTCCGTGTCCAATCTCTGCCTTTGGGGTGGAGGTGGAGGCTCCAATGTGACGAGAGGAGGAATGTTTCTCAACCTTCTTGACCTTCTAATAGGTTGGTCCTCCATGATTGAAAATTTGACAAATCACACCCTAAGGCCAACTAAACACAGGAAAAACCACAGAGCATACACTATAAAAATCCTAAAGCCTCAAACAATCAAACAAGGGTGAAATATGTACTTTCTCGAAGAAAGCTGATGAAGGATTACTTGACGTCCTTGAAGTCATTCTTAGGCACAAGCAGAGGAATCACCCAACCACCCTCCTACACTTTCAACAAGGGTTACCTTCCAAGCCCGTTCAAGGTGAACCAGAAATAGCCTTCTGGTTTACCTAGGTATGAACCCTAAATGTCAAGAGACTAAAGGCTACCTTAGCTATACCAACAGTCTGGGGGGGCAGTCGCAAGCCTGACTTGTATGCATGGACAGGGTAGCTGAGCCCAAAAATCTGTCTACGACAGGATCCCCAGATGCGTAAAAGTCCCAATTTATGTTTTGACAAGGAATCAGAGGGTTATCTCCTCAGTCCATGCCTCCACGCGGCCTCATGCTTGACTCTCATTTGAGAGGAGCTTCCCAGATACAATCGATAAAGTCAAGGATTTACCTAAAGAAAGGTCCACTATGTCTGAATTTTAAAACTTATGGGAATTTTACACTTCCTATCCCACAAGTCTAGCCTAAGCTAGTAGGTGAAATGTCCCTAAAAACAAAAATTACTAGTAAATTTTAATTATGCGTTCATTTTAAAGGGTTGTTTCTTACTCAAAAGGAAATGGAGTGATGTACTTATGGTGTTTTTGACTCGATAAGAAATAAATAAAAGTAACGGTGTATTTTTCAAAGCAAATTACCACTATTAAAGAAAACTTCTTTTCTTTTTTTTTGTAAATATATATTGATGAACCAATTCAAACCATAAAAGAAACTAAGCCTATGTTTTTTTGTAGTTTTTGAGATTATATTTTAAAACCGAAATGAATGCTACTTATGCAAAAGCAAAATGCAAAAGCTTGACAATGTTTTCTTTTCACTTTTAAAAATGCTCAAACTCTACCATGCACCTAAAATTCACTATACTTTAGTGTACTTGGATATAACCAACTGTATAAACAAACAAACTGAAGTAAAACAGGCTAAAAGAACCAAGAATCAACCAACAAAGGGAGACTAGGAACCCTAGCTTGGGTGCACACAATGATAAAAAAAATCACTGTAAACTCATAAAGGCAAGTGACAAACCAACCATTATCAAAAGATAGACTGGAAAAAACAATGTCCAAGATCCTGATCACTGATCCAGACAGAGACACTTCAACCTATAACCCAACAGGCCAAGCTACTTCAGCATGCAAACAGAAAACAATCCAAGCAAAAGAAACCCAAGGGATTTACGAAAAAAGCACAAAGTGTGGTCACCAAAGGTCTTCAGACAAACATCATAGTATTCGTAAAGAAAGCCAACTAACAAACAAGAATTACACAAAGAGAGGGACAAGAAAACCTAATCCTAAAAAATCCCTATTTCCAGGCTTGTACGCGACTGTATAGAAGGGAAACTCATGTACTGTACGCGATTGTCCAAGAGAGCAACCCGCGTATGCAGGCCTCTGTACGCAACTGTGCAGAAGAGAAACCCACGTACAGGTACAAAATTTTTCTCAAAAAATAAGAAAAATCCACAAGAATTTCAAACACTGTGATAAGTATGAACCAAGATAAAAGACCACACACAAACTTCAAAGCAAAGACTAGTTAGGGGTGACAGAAACAACCTACAACAGTCTAGGCTCCCCAATGGAGTCACTAGTTCTGTTGTACATGAATAAACACCTTATAACCAAAGGTCTAGGGTTACCAACATACTCATGAAACTTGCAGGCAATTGACTCTAGAATGCAGTAAAGGAAATAGGAGGATAGGAAAGACTCACCCGATACATGACGGTTGATCCTATCTTGTCCTCTTCCACTCTACTTCTCCTCCAAATTCTTCAGGGATGCTTCTCCTTCACCTGTCAAGAGTCAATCTTACAAATACAAGATGATACATATATATAAGAAGGTTAGATAAATCATATACAGAGTCCTGAAACATAAGTATTTATCAAACCACAATATATGAGAGACATTCAAGACACATATGGAAGAAGGATTCTCTTTATTAACAATAATGAAAGAGTTTAGATTACAACCCAACACCTGAGACAAGGACTCCTTTGCAGCCAAAGGATTCTGATTTCCACTGCTCCAAATACTTCTGTATAAACTCCACCAGCATAAATTTGCTCTCCAAGTGTATGTGATTAACACCCTCCCCAAGGCCTATATTTATACTTGGTGAAATAAGGAAGTTTCGAAGGTTGAGGAGGTTGAGACAGTTAAGGTGATTAAGGTTAAGTGCTTAACTAATCTCAAGTAATCGCGAGTTTTTATTTTTAATGTCAAAAGAATATGTACGCGGGTATCAATGCTGGCAACTCACATATGACATGTAAGTTGCTCAAAGGGAAACCCGCATACAGATCTGTATGCGAGATGCAACAACCGATACTCGCGTACAACACGCGAGTTGCATATATAAAGAGGTGCGTACATGACTTGAAATATCTAAAAGTAAAAATAACCAGCTGGATGGATGATAAATGTAGTTCATAATAAGCCCATCTATAGTGTTTTGGGCAACCCTCAATCCATAAATGTCTTTTTGTGTGCCAACATGAGGGATGTCGGCACTCGGATGGAGAGGTGCCATTCAGGTGGATAACAATGACTTGGGATAGGATTGAAGGATCTACAAAAGTGACACTATTAGGAGAAGTAAGGAGGCATTAGAGCCTATGCCTCCTTAAGGGCACATTCCTGAACTCCTAACATAGACCAAAGTTTAGAAAAATTCCCTTCTGTAAGAGACTTGGTGAAGATGTCTGCAACTTGATCATCTGTAGGGCAATAGAGCACTTCAATGATCATGAACAAAATTTCTTATGAATTGCATGTGTAGCTAAATGTGTTTGCTGCGTTGATATAGAACTGGATCTTTGGCAAGCTTGATGGCACTTTGATTGTCACACCAAAGTGGAGTAGGCTACTGTTGCTCAAATCCAAAATCTAAAAGGATCTATCAAAGCCATAAATATTCCTGACTGGCATTAACTGCGGCTCAATATTCTACTTCTGCTGAAGAAAGAGCAAGATCTTGTTGTTTCTTACAAGCCGAAGTGACAGGTCTAGATCCCAGGCTAAAAACATAACCTACAATAGACTTTCGATTATCAAGATTGCCGACCCAATCTGAATTAGTGAAACCAACCAATAAAGGTTTCCCTCATGTACTGTAATGAATCCCAAACTAAATTGTACCTTGAATATATCGAAGTATTCTTTTCTCTTCTTTCGAGTGACTTTCATGAAGAGTCTGCATATAACGGGCAACACGACCAATGGAAAAGGAAAGTTTAGGATGGGAATGAGTCAAGTATAAAAGACTACCAACAAGCTGACGATACAAGGTGGCATCTACTTCAGGGGAAGTACAAGTGGCATAAATTTTGGCTCCAGACCGGAAGGGAGAAGGGGCTGGTTTACAATATTCCATGTGGAAGTGATGAAGAAGGTCACAAGCATACTTAGACTGGGAAAGAAAGATTCCTTCTTTGGTTTGCAAGACTTGGAGACCAAGAAAATAATGCAAATGACTTAAGTCTGACATTTCAAAATTTTTCTTAAGATTGGATTTTACATGGGTTATAAGTTTAGGGTCACTACCAGTAAGGATAAGATCATTGACATAAGGAACAAGTATGATGAGATGGTTTCCTACTTTCTTGGTATGGACATTAGGGTCAGAATGGAATCTAGAAAAAACAATTTCAAGGAGAAAGCTATCCATTTTGGCATACCAAGCTCTAGGAGCTTTCTTAAGGCCATATAATGATTTTTTAAGGAGACAGACAAGGCTAGAGTTATCCTGAACATATCCAGGGGGTTTTTCCATGTAAATTTCCTCCTGTAAATCACCATGTAAAAAGGCGGACTTGACATCCATTTGATGGAATTCCCAGTTATGTAAGGCTGCAAGGGAAAGAACAAGGCAGATGGAGTTCATTTTTGCAACAGGAGCAAAGGTTTCATTGTAGTCAATCCCTTCAACTTGGGAAAAAACTTTGAAAACTAACCTTGCCTTAAGTCTTTCAACACTTCCATCTGATGCATACTTATTTTTGTAGACCCATTTACATATGACAAGTTTTCTTCCTTTTGGAAGAGGAAAAAGATCCCAAGTCTCGTTCTCCATTAAGGAACGATATTCTTCATCCATAGTTGCATCCGAATCTAGATTTCTTGAAGCTTCTGCAAAAGTTTTTGGATCATGATTCTCGAAAACTTGATCCAAAAGAGAATTGGTTTGCTAAAACAAAGAACATGTTCGACGTTGATCTCTAGGATCACTGGAAATATCACCAGTTGCTTCACATATTGAACGGGCCCATCGAGGAAGTATTGGTGCTCGTGCAATTTGAAGAACATGAGCAGGCGGAGGTGGATTTTCATCCTCACTATCATCATCAGAAAATGGAGTTGGAAACCTATCAAGGAAGTTGGAAGAAGAAGAAGAAGTCACAATCGCCTAATCAAGCTCGCAGGCCAAAGATGGCGCACCCACCAAGTTAGGCTCATAGGCCAAGAGATTTTCATCAAATTTAACATCTCTTCTAATGATTATATCATGACAATGTGTCTGAAGAAGTCTATAACCTTTTACATATTCTAAATATCCAAGAAATATCCAATTTTCAATTTTAGGCTATAATGCTTTCTGTTTTTCATCCAGAATGTGAGCCCATGCTTCATAACCAAACACATGAAAGTAACTTACATATGGTTTAATTTTACTCCATGCTTCTTTCGATGTTATACCTTGTAAAACTTTAGTGGGAGTGCAATTAACTATGTAATTTGCACAATTTATGGCCTCATCCCAATATTGAAGACTTAGTCCCTTAGATTGGATCATACAATTAGCCATTTCTTTTAAAGTGTGGTTCTTCCGTTCAGCTACATCATTTTGTTGTGGTGTATATGGAACAATGTGTTGTAGAAAGTAGTGAACTTGTTGTTAACATATTCTCCTCCATTGTCAAATCTTAACTTAATAATTTGATGACCAAATTATTTTTCAACAAGGGACTTGTAGGACAAGAACATGTTAAATACTTCACTCTTAATTTTTAGGAAGTAAACCCAAGTGCGTCTGGAGTAGTCATCAATGAAAGTTAAGAAATATTTGAAACCAGAAAAGGATGTAGATGGAAGAGGGCCACATAAGTCACTATGCACAAGCTTCAAGGGAATCGAGGCGTTCCAAGAGGGATGTTTGTCAAAACTGTCCCGATGATGTTTTTCGAGTACACAACCGGAACAGACACCATCCTTACAACATACCATTAGAATACCAGTCACCATATTGTCTTTACATAGTTGTTGCAATGAGCGATAATTTAAGTGAGCAAATCACTCATGTCAAAGTTTTCTCAAGTTATCACAATGAGCAACAAAAATTGAAGGAAAAGGTGATGACCCAAAGTTGTTAAATTTGTACAACCTAGTAATATAATCAACAGTTCCAGTAGCAAGGACATTTTGAGGATTTTTAAAATCCTTAATTACAACTTGGTGAGGTGTAAATGTCACAGTTTTACGTTCACCCGAATGAGTAATTTGATAGACTGATAACAAACTGTAGGAATTTTTTGGAACACATAGTACATCACTGAAATGACCATTTTCTACTGGAACTATTCCAGATCATACAACACTTAGATATTTATCATCACCAACAAATATTTGCTTGGCGTTACATTCATGCATAGTAGAAAAGATGGCTTGACCCTTACCCATATGATAAGATGCTCCAGAATCAATGAGCCATTCAATTGAAGTAGAAAAAGAAGATGCAGTATAAGAGTAACCAAAATCACAAAGTGCATATCCCTGAGAGGTAGATTCTGAAGATGAATCTAGGATGATGTGGTGCTTCTTCATTGCTGCTTCCAAGGCTACCATCTTCTTGAAACACTTAGATTCATCATGATTATGTTTTCCAAAAAACTTGCAATGACGCTCAGTCTTATTTCCTTTTGGCTTGGATCCTTTGTCATTTTTTAAATAAGGAGTTGACTGAGAGGGTTTGGGACACTTATTGTTTGTCTTATTACTGTGAAAATTCTGTTTCTTGGGAGGCTTAAAATTTTCTTTCTGTTGGGACAATAAGGCTTTAACAAATGTATTTGCATTGTTAATTATTCCAAGATGAATGAGCTTATCTTGCTGTCTAATTAAAGAATAACAAAAGGATTCAAGATTGGGCTCTTGATAGCTAGCTGCAGTCAAGGATTCTTTCATGGAGTAGAATGTAGATACAAAAACAGAATATGCAGGTCAATGTTTCGAAAGAATATGATAAATATATTTTTTGTCTTCTTTCTTAATCTTGCATTCTGCACAAAGAGTCTAAGTGTTTTATACTTAGATAAATAGTCTTGAATGCATGAAAAATCATTTGGATTCAAGGAAATCAACTCATTGTCAAGTTGATGACTCCAAATTTCATTGTGTTTACCAAACACAGATTCCAACTTTTTCCAAAGCTTGATCAGGTTCCTCAATTCTAGATATGTAGAATCACAAATCAGTAGAGATTGACATCCCAATCAATCCACGAGCTTCATCACATCTATTTTCCCATTTAATTTTCTTATCATCATCAGTGGGTTCTATTTCTTTCCCTGAGTTTATCCTGAAAAGTCCCTTGCTTCGCAGAACATCCTCCATATGAGATTTCCATGAGAAATAGTTAGAACTTGTAAGTATAATATCACAAGGGGCATCCATACTGTAACTTAATGGCTGAAAGAACAGAAACTAACTGTCTGGATGCAAAGAGATCAAAAAAATATGCGGTTTTAAAAAAAACAACACTGAAAATTGATTCTGGATGATAAAGTTATGCTTGATCAAAGAAAATGTTTGAAGATGCCCCCAATAGTGACATGGCAGATATTAACTTGATCAACTAAAAAAAAGAACCCCCCCTCTTCCCAAGATCAACCTTTGACAATCACTTTACAATAAAGTTGCTTTTAAGTGAATCACTTTGTAGAATAAGTGATGTTCACTTTTACAATAATGTTACTTTTAAATAGTACGGAAATAAATTAAAAGATTTAAGTAACTCACTTTTTATTTTAGTTTATTTATGTTAGATGCACTTTTATAATAAAGTAACTTGAAAATAGAAATTGTATGTACTAAAAAGTAGCTTAATAAGACTTGAACTCAAGACCTATTAAAGAATAAAGCAACTTTGGACCAAGGGAGCTAAGTTTAAAAGGTACATAAAAGAATGAAAAGAGGAAGGGGGATTTTTTTTTTTTTTTACTCTTCTCTCTCGTTCTCCCTGGTTGCCTTTTTTCTGCAAATCACAAAAAACAAAAAAACAAAAACAATTTTTTTTCCTCACAATGGGGTTAGATATTGGTTAGCTTACCCAGAAAGTCTACGTCTTCAAGTTTTCTCACTCTTTCTGGTTTGCTGTGATCACGCAAGGTGCACAACAAAGAGCATACGCAGCCGAGAAGACAAGAAAAAAAAACTTTCCCTTATTGTTTCTAATTCACTGCGATCGGGCAAAGTGCACGGTAAAGAGCATACACATCCAAGGAAGGCAGCAGTCCGAGACTAAAACAGTAAATATCTAATAATAAAATTGATAAAATATGATAGATTAAAAAAAAAACAAATCCATCACTGTAACATTATACCTTTAGATCTGCCGAAATGACTGTTTCTGGAAGAAATGAAAAACAGTTTTCGATGAAATGAAAACTATTTCCCAATGGAAACGGTGCTCCGGACATAATGGAAAAGCTTCCACAAGCCAAAAAATGCATAGAAAATATAGAACCAGAAACCATTTCAATTATTTGGCAACACTGGTTCCAAATCTTGATCAAAACCGAAAGAGACTCTTCATAAACGCACTGATACCATGTTTGGGTACACAAGGTACTCCAAAAAGACCTAACACCTTCAAAAACTGCTTCACACAAATAGATCATAGATCAACACACCGATGTTTGTCACGTGGTTAAAACCCTCGAGAGGGTAACAGTCCACAACGCCAGCCAAATAACTACTTGGATCAATTTATTATGCAAAAGAAATAAAGTTACATGAGCTTCTCATAATCGATCAACTAGCCAAGGACCTTCCATGCTTTTTAAATAGAGATCATGGGCCAATCGGGTGTTAAGCAACAGATCAATGGTAGGTATGATCTAAGAGAATTTGAACCATCGGATCAATCTATGTCTAGAACATATCGTGACCATCGGATTAAAATATTTACAAATGCATACTAAAGAAACACACTTTTACCTAACGGATATATTACACAAGTTGATCTTAACTAACTCCTAAGTGTCTAAATATCCTAACAAAAACTTTCATTATACTAGTGACAGTAGTGAATATAATCACCATACTAGGAAGAGAAAGTTTAAACCTTATGGAGAAATCTCTGGGGAATTCAAGAAGATCAAGACACCAACCTTTATTGGAGAAACTGAAAAGGGGGAAGAAGCAGAATCCTAGCTATCCGGGATGAAGAAGTACTTCCAAATTTATAACTACTCTAGTCAACTGAAGGCCAAGATGGATATTTATAATCTTATGGGAAAAGAAGATATATGGTGGTAGGACTTAAAAATAGTAAAAGGTATAAGGGAGATAAATATAAATTGGAGTACATTTAAGAAATTTTTCAAGAAGAAATTTTTATCTGAACAGTATTATGAGGAGAGGGCTAAGGAATTTTACGAGATAAAACTGGGAACAATGAATATGAAAGAACTAAATATTAAGTTTCTAAGTCTTCTCAGGTATGTACCATATATTGTGGATGAGAAACCTAAGGTACATTGGTTCCTCAGTTGTTTACCTTATCATATAAAGGACAGAATTGATTATGACAATCCAAAAACATTAGAATAAGCAATGAAAAAAGTGAATTTTTGTTATGAACAGAATTGTAAAAAGGAAAATATGACCAACTGGAAGGCCAAAAGGATTAATAACTTTGAACAGAAAAAGAAGGATTTTGTTTCTAATCGAAATTTTAAGAATAATAACACCAGAAATTTTTCTAGTAAAAATTTCCAAGTGAACAAAAATAATTTACAGACCAATCCAAATAATTAAAGGAATAAAGAATCTGCTAACAACCACAGTAACTATACAAAGAATTTTGAACGAAATGAACCCATAAAGTGTTGGGAATGTAATGGTCTGCATTATGCATCAGTTTGCCCCAATTGGAAGAACACTGTTAGCAACATACACACAATACATGAGGAGATGATTGTTGGTGATTTAGCAAGGACAATGCCCAGGAGCAACACAGCATTAGAGAACCGACAAGTAGATTATCAAACTTCCATGGTGAAAGTGGAAGGTAAGATAAATAAAATACCTATATCTATTTTAATTGATCCAGGAGCTAGTTTAAGCTATATTTATCCTAGTTTAGTAGAAAAGTGTAAGCTTTCAGTTGAAAAGTTTGCAAGATCTTGGTTAGTTCAGCTAGCTACTGGTGCAAAGAGAAAGTTAATTAGCTTTGTTAAGAATTGTGCAGTAACTATGGATCAGTTTGAAACCTTTATTAAGCTCAATGTGTTAGCTTTAGGTTCATATGATATGTTAATTGGTATGGATTGGCTAGACCAGCATAGGGTGGTCCTGAATTTCTTTGATAAAACCTTCACTTGCATAAATAGCGATGGAAAGATTATAAATGTAAAGGGAATCCCTAAGAAGACAACCATAAGGTAGATTTCTACTTTGCATCTTAAGAGAGTTGTTAGGAAATGTTTTAAGTATTTTTTCGTAATAGTAATCGATGAAGAAAACACTAACAACATAGATAAATTAAAACTGGAATATATTCTGATTCTGAGGGAATATTCAGATGTATTTTCGAAAGAAATTTCAAGACTACCTCTGAAACGGGAATTAGATTTTACTATTGAGTTGGTACCTGGTGCAGTGCCTAGCTCAAAGGCCCCTTACCGGATGAATATAATAGAATTAAGTGAACTTAAGTCACAGTTAAAAGAACTCATTGATAAGAATTACATTAGACCCAGTGTGTCTCCTTGGGGGGCACCTGTCATCTTTGTTAAGAAAAATGATGGAACTCTACAACTATGTATAGATTATCATCAACTAAATAAAATGACTATCAAGAATAGGTACCCGTTACCTCGCATAGATGATCTATTTGACCAGCTACGTGGAGCCACGGTGTTTTCAAATATTGATTTACGATCTGGATACCACCAAGTCTAAATAAAGGATGAAGACATCTTTAAAAGAGCCTTTAGGACTTGATATGGACATTACAAGTTTGTCATTATGCCATTCGAGCTTACTAATTTCTCAATTGTTTTTATGTGTCTGATGAATAATGTAATGCACAAATATCTGGATAAATTTGTGGTCGTATTTATTAAAGACATCTTAATTTACTCAAATTCTGAAGAGGAACATAAAGAACACTTAAAAATTGTCTTGCAAGAGTTATGAGAGAATCAAATTTTTGAAAAATTTAGTAAATGTGACTTCTTTAAATATAAAATCCAGTATTTAGGTCATGTGATGACTAAAGAAGGAATTTCTGTCGACCTCAAAAAGATAAAGGAAATTGAAGATTGGTCAGTCCCAAAATACGTAACTGACGTCTGGTCATTCATGGGGATTACTGGTTATTATCGGAGATTCATCAAAGGTTTTTCAAGAATTGCAAATCCTATAACCTCTTTGTAGAAAAAGGGGAAGAAATTCGTTTGGAATCAGAAGTGTTAAGATAGTTTTATAAAGTTAAAAAAATTATTAACCATTGCACCAATTCTAAGAATTGTTGACTGTAATAAATATTTTATAGTATGTACTGATGCATGCAATGACGGTTTAGGTGGAGTATTAACTTAGGAAGTACACTTCATTGATAAATACTACGTTAAACTTTAGTACCTCTTTCCATTCTCAAACCGATGGATAGACTGAAAGAGTAAATCAGGTATTGGAAGATGTACTCAGAATGCATGTAAGGGAGCATCCAGGTAAATGGGAAGATTATTTACACCTGGTAGAATTTTCTTAAAATAATCATTATCAAGCTTCAGCTAGATATAGTCCCTTTGAAATTCTATATGGAAGAAAATGCAACACTCCCATCTCTTGGAGTAATCCAGTGGACAGGTTAGTATTAGGACCTGAATTATTGAAGGAGATGAAGTTAATTGTA
The DNA here is from genome assembly GCA_001517045.1 of Pseudotsuga menziesii. NCBI lineage: Eukaryota > Viridiplantae > Streptophyta > Pinopsida > Pinales > Pinaceae > Pseudotsuga > Pseudotsuga menziesii. The sequence continues at coordinate 111,054 of LPNX011092425.1, read as the reverse complement.
AAACATGTACAAGATAACTTGAAAGTTGCACAAGATCGATAGAATAGCCAAGAAAACCTTAAACGAACTCCAAAGGAGTTCCAGGTAGGCGAACATGTTTTTATTAAGGTGAGACCTAAAAATATTTCTTTGAGGTTCAGTAGCTATGCTAAGATAGCACCTCGATATTATGGTCCCTTTGAAATACTGTCCATGATAGGACAGGTAGCATATCAGTTAGCTCTACTACCAAATCTAATAGTTCACAATGTTTTTCACTGTTTCTATATTAAAAAAATATGTACATGATGCTACTCATGTTATTAATTGGAATCATGTGCAGGTGGAACCCGAAGGAGATTTTCTAGTGGAACCGGATTCTATCCTCGAAAGGAGGGAGATATCGCTTTAGAATCGCACCATTAGTCAAGTGAAGGTGCAATGGAAGCACCTTAGTTCAGAAAAAGCCACTTGGGAATTGGAAAGTGATATGTGGGATGCATATCCAATTCTATTTCAGGGGAACTCTGAGGACAAGGAATCAATAACATCGAGGAAAATGTTATAAATTAAGGGGGTGTATATGTCACATGCCCCAATTTGCAAAAAAAATTAATGTTATTGAGGAACATCATGTTATATTTTATGCTAAGTTCGTAATTGATGACCAAGTGGGGTCAAGAATAATTAATGTATTTCAGAATATTTTATTAATAAATAAATAAATGATGAGAAAATAGCTTAGGGAATTTGTTAAAAGAGTCTTAAATTGTCACTTGGTGGAGGAGACTTGGTGGAGAGTATACTGACAAGTGGAAGCATCCTCAAACTACTTCGAACTGTTACAGGTGGAAACTTCCCTATATTTTTTGTCATGATTCCCCAAGAAAGTGGAATTGGAGCAAGTGGCTCATTAAGTAAAAACTGACCAAGAAGACCTAGGAATTATTATAAAAATTCCCATTGAAGACAGCTGAGGCTGCTCATTTTCTAGAGAGGTGATCATTTAGTGTGAATGAAGTGCACTTGAGAAATTCGATGGAGGGGACTTATTGAAGTGATTTTGAGTAGTTAACTGCTGAGAACTAAACTTATGTAGCTATTAGGATGAAGTTATTAATACTATAAGAAGGTTTGTATTACTGCTATAATTTGACTAGTCAGGTGATAGAAGGTCTTAAGAATACATTCTTCACCCAGTACTCTACCAGGAGGACCAGGAAATAGGCTCAGGAGTCCTGAGGAAGTCCAGACTAAGCTTTCTCTAGGAGTTGGTTGGGAGGAATAGCCTCCTTAAGCTATTGTCACCTCATAATTTGACAGGTTTTTATTTGTTCAGGTTATTTATTATTTATTTATTGTTTTCAACAAATGTTTACTAGTTTTTCAAAGGTATGCATGTTATTGTTTTGCTAGGGATAGGTAGATCATAAACAATAGTATTTATGTTAAATGAGAAGTAAATAGAAATAGATTACCGTACTGTATTTTTCCACGCCTTGTATAGGAAATACTCTAGTACAGCTGGTTAATTAAGTAAGATGCTATGATTCTTTATTAACTATGAATGAAAAATGTAATAATTTATTTTATAGTTTGCATATGATTCATTCCTTAGAAACATCAGTACATAATTCATCTATGGAAATTTATCTACATCAAACAAAGAACTAAATATATATATTTAGTAATTATACTAATCATATAACTATCATTAGTACTAATATTTATTCTAAACACATTAGACAAAGTTAAACAAAATAAACATAAGAACAGTAAAGTAGCACTTAGGGTTTAGAACTAGGTAGTATTCTACAATTTATTATAATAACTTATTCCAAGATAATATTTTCTTTCTGCACTAAAACAAATGTTTCTACTGTAAAACTCAAGGAAATTTACCTAGGGTTACGAAAGACAGGTTTTGTCTTATTTACAAACTTGCATAAACTTACTTTTAAAATAAAATTTAACAGCTGTATAATATTTATAAAAAATAAAATTAGAAAGATAAAACCAAAATTTATTCTTGTAAATTCCATCTTTTTCCATAACCATAAGGTACTTTTAAATATTAACCCTTCTAAGTAAAACAGAATACTAATTTTTCTCTTAACACAGTAAAATTTCAAATAACATATTGCACTATAAATCATTCTAAATTACATGATATTCAATTAAAATATCACTCTAACAATTTGATAAAAATGAAATAAAATAAGTTTAATTACCTTTTATAAATATCGACTGAGGCTTAGACCTGTTCAAAGAAAATATTATACTTTACAAAATAGTAAAATGAAACAACAACTATTTCATTCAGAACAGGTAAAAACCCTATATCTTTTTACAAGTCTCGGCTGAGTAAACAGTCTTTCTCTTCACCTGTGAAATCTATTTTTAAAACTTATTTAACCAGGAAGAGGTTGAACAGCCTTGTCATGGCTTAAATATGAGTTCTAAGATGAAAGTAAAATAATTTTACATCGTTCAGGCCGTAAACGCACTATCCCTAAAACCCAAATGTCACGGCTACAATAGCCTTCAAAATTCCTGCACATAGTACCCTCTAGGGTTTTGAAATCTTAAAAAAACAAACAACCAAGAAGTATCAATCTAACATATAAACCAAGGTTGTGCCTTAACCAGCAATGAGGTTTCCTAACTTCCAACCACCAAATCAAATGCAGGAGAAAATCCTCTTTTGCAACCGGGGCTTACCAAGGTTGCGTGGACGTGAAAGGGGAGAGTTCAGCCTTGTGTCGATGTGAAAGGGGAGAGTTGAGCCTCTGCTAAACCTATTTCTCTGCAAGAAGAACCTACAGAGTAAAAACAAGTATTAGTGTTTAGCAGTCAAAATGTATTGAAAAAATTAAAAACTTTCATGAAGTTTAACTCATGACCGATAGATTACCTGATAAGAAGACATTGGGAGAAGTTGTGAATGAAAATAGCTGGAGCAACTCGATGGCACTTGAAAGAGGAATACCCCTGGTAAATTATAGTGTCAGTTACCATTGAAAATTAAATGAGAAAGAAAAGCTAAACCAACAACACTTCCATGATATTGAAGAGTACCTTACTCAGCTCTATTCACTTTCTAAATTACAAATTAAATATTTGATTCGGTGAAGGAAAATAATTTTTTTCCACTCACACATGTCTCCACAGAGGTCGTAGATTTCATAAACACTTACAAACCAGCTCTTACTTCTCCCAAGACCAAGCTTGCAGTGAAAATGGAAAGTTGGAGGTTAGCAAGGAGTTTTGGTGGCCACGAGCTCATAGCTTAGCCACACCAGACAGGAAACATCGCACTGTGAAATGAATTGGATAGGGTTTAGTTCCTTTTAATTCAACCATATCGTGGTTAAGACCATCCCATGTATCCACCAAAATAATTTTCCAATTGAGGGTGCAAGTCAATAGTGGAGGACGATTCTAATCTGCAACAAATAATTATAATAAAAAACCCTATAATGTTTTTAACTATGCACCTTTCTATGAATGTCTAATATATATTTTACCATGGAGTTTTCGATGCTTAGTTTACAAACTATAGTTTTAAGATAGAGAGCATCTTTTACAATAAGTCAAGTTAAGTTAAGTATTTTGTTAACCATGTGTGCTAGAACATAGTTAAAAAGACTCATATTTAGTATCAAACTTTATGATGTCAATCCATAAACTTATATCAAATTTTTACTAAATCCACTAGTATGAAGGTAAAAAATGCAAAATTAATAAGGAAGAATTCTTCATCTAGAAAGAGATTCATGATCCGATTATTTTAATAAATTGAGTTTTGGGAATGATAGTAAATACAGTCCTTAGACTATATCCATAATTTTAGTGGAATTCTAGCAACTTAGTAAGGAACAAATAGTTAAAAGTAAAAGTAATTTGTTTAGTATTGGGAGAATATTGTGTATAAACCCTATAATGAAGATAATTGTGATAAACACCAAATAGTATGGAGTGGTTTAAGCGTCAAGAGGTGAACTGAATTTCTTTCCATCTAAACTCTAAATTGCAATTACTGTAAACAAGAATACAAGCATTCATTAGAAGTTGAATCATAATCATCTAGGGATTTTGATATCTTCTGAGAGTATTTGTTTATGCATTTTAACCAATGCATAGGTGGTTGTTATAATATCATTATGGAGTTTCAACAGCAAAATTTAATATCAACCTTTCCTCTTAGGAGACAAGTTGTATTTTAACATTCTAACTCTAGCCTCATAAACATGCTAGAGAAATATCTTCTTGACTTCAATATAACTATTATTATTTTTATTGGAACTCATGCTCACCTGAAAAACCCTGTAAGAACCATCAGTCCAACTGTGTTAGCTAAAGGCTAATTAAGCCGCAATCACACATAAGATATTTTCCATACTTGACAAAAGAAATCAATAGTATAACTAGTAGCCGCTAAAATACAAGCTATTTTCAACTTCTGGAAGAATTACAACTGCTAAGTTAAAACAGCACTAACACAGCTTTTAAGTCTATGCTTGTGAATTATACAAAACCTTATAAATAAGAAACTCTTTGTTTCTTTCATAAACTGTTTTATTTTCTGCTAACTCTTAGTGGTACTTTAGCCGTGATATTAGACATTTTATGTCACTTGAAAATTTTTAAATTTTTACGAATTTTTGGGTTACTACATTCTATGAGATCTGATATGTGATCATAGTCTATATAAATGTGTGTCTGATCATCTTCCAAATGGTCTATTTCATTAATCCCATTGAAATCGGTGACAAGTGTCACTTGACGCTATTTATCAACTGTACCTGTATACTCACAATCATCCCATTCATCGATGCTAAAGGAACTGCAAAAGCAATACTTGAATCTTGTCCAAATTTGTAGGGTCGAGTTGTTTGAGATTCTAATTGAATGAAACTGTTGATTTCCATGCACTATGTTCACCTGATGTGTTTGGGATCAATTTACATTGGTCACCTCCAATAATATTCTTCACACAAAGTGTTTCCTTTTCACTTGTTCTCCCATGATAAATGCAGACAATTTCACTATAAATGCAGCATCTCGAACGCGAGCATGTGTAAAATTCATCTCTTCCTTTCGAAGGAAATTTTTTATACATGCACCAGCACCATCGTGCTCTCCTTTTCCTTGACCAGTTTCAAAGTAGTTCCATATATGTGGCACCTTGTATTTTATGTGCAAAAAACACAACCATTGAAATACACGTGCATTCTTGAATTGTCCAGCATCACGATATGACAAAATCAAATGACGATAAAATGGTATATCCACAACTATCACATGATCATAGAATAATTTAAAGCAATGCTGCATGTAATGGATTTGATGGGTCCGGTTGTCACTTATGTAGAAGTGACTTTCTTTTAGTATCAGACATTTCTCTTCATTGCTATCCTGCCCATGTCGATACGTGATATGGATCATTATGCTAACCTGTTCTGAGTGATAGTATTGACTTTGTATTTCATTTTGTGGTTTTAGGGTGTAATTTTCCACAAATTCAACCACTGATAGTATTTTTTCGAGAGGAAAGGTGTCCTAGCATATGCTGAATTTCTCATCTTGCCACTATTCCATACCAACATGTTGAATGTACTGTTGGATCTTTCCATGAAACTATGAAATAAAATCACATACTTGCACCTAGTGTAAATAAATAAACAGTGTTAAAAAACAACATAAAAATATGAACATCTAGTCAACAAATTAATGTACATGAAGTCACCTGTGAAGTCACCAATTTAATCTTCCTTCTTTCTTTTCCATCATGTAGCTGATATGTCTCATACTAATAGTTATATCTCTCAACAATTGCATTTCTGAATGCTTGATATTCACTCTCATGGATGCAATCAGACCATAATGATAGCCCTCCACAAATGTTGCAAGAACCCTCTACACATTGTTTTAAGTAATGTGTCTTCCCATCTTGCCTCGGACACATCGAGCTATTGATGAAATATCCAGATGACATTAATGGTATTGTACTTGAGCATTCATGCACATGGTTAGGATGCAAAAAAAAACATATGTGCAAATGTATGATAATATAGATCAAACTCTATGTGGTATCTACAACAACAAGTGTTCCAGATGGTATTATTCTAACATACCAAGGCTTGCATTTTTCAAAAGATCATTTCCCAAGCCTTAGCTCTGCATGGGAAAATTTAAACATCTCGAACAATTGAGTTTGTGTCATGTCAAGATAAGTTTTAACATGAGATTCATTGTTCATAGAACCCCTACAGTGTTTTAACACATCCCTTTTGTTAGAACAAGGCCTAGCGGTATCGTGCCAAAACATGTGCGCTAGTCCTTTCACTACTTCGACTAACTTCATTTCTTTCCAGGGAAACCTACCGCTAAATGACCATAATGTTTCCATTTGTCCCTCTACATCAAGTTTGTCTCCTCTTACTGAATATTTTTTAAGTGTCTTTGGATATAAAGGAATAATTTGTGATGTGCATTTAAGTAAACGGCATTGTCTTGTGGATCTACAAACAATTGATTCAGCCAATATGTGGTGAGCCCCATTACAATCTTGTGAACATGCTTTTTTACCAATCGATGTGAATGCAGCAGCAAGATATTTAACAATGTGATTAATTGATTCGATATTCTTCAATGTTCTTATGCCTAAATTTCTTCTTACGGTTTCCATATTTCTAGATTTAAGAAAAAGCAAAAACCAATTTTCATTTACTAGATTGGGATTTGTTATCAAAATATTTTTTCATTATTTGAGAACAATGACGAAGGATAGTGCATTTAGCCACCTTACCTTCCATGGAATTCAATTCGTTCTCATCCACTTGTATGAGTTTAGGATTTCTCTTTCATTTTGATGCGATATTTCTTGTCATTTGAAATGTTGGAGTGACATTTACATCCACTACAAGATGAAAACTTTGATTAGAAGATTAAACCACCTTGCATGGTTGTTGTCGAGTCACATTTGCATCGGGAGTAACATAATTATTGAACTCTTCACAATATTTTTCATTTAATAATGGATCAATAATATCATCTCCCCTATAACTAGCTTCTTTTAATGTTGCATTATCTTCCTCAGCCTCTATGTCAGGTATCTGTTGAGCGGGAATGGGAACTATTTTCTCATCCAATGAATGTCGATGATTTCTTGAATCTCCCCTCTTTTTTTCTTTTTTATGTTCAACTTATTCTGGTGTAAGCACCTTCCTCGCTGGCTTTCGACCTCTATTACATACATTCTCCATTGAAATCCACCTAAACTTGTACAAAACCTATGGATTTGTGTAAGTAATGATTAAATTGCAGGTTGAACATTTCTCTATGCGTGGGTTCAAAAAAATTATGTATTTTCTACAGTAAACCTGGGCCATAACACGCAATCCAATATTTTTAATATAACACATATCACATATGCGATATAATGCATGTCTATTTTATCGTAAATGTGATTTAGTGCATATCAAATATTAAACTGGATTTATCAATGCTTGGATACTAGTTACCCATTCACAGGATACCACTTATATATATATATATATATATATATATATATATATTGTTTATTTATAATTTTGAATGACTACCATAGAATCAATCTCTATAGTTCTAGTGCATAGAAGAAAAAACATAGGTGGTAGTCCACCTCAAATATCAAATAAAAACGTCTATAGACTTAAATATGTTAAATGTTTATAACCTTACAATGGGCCCGATACCAATGGTTTATACCTCCATACCTATCCTTGGACCATGGTAGTGTCTATAGAACTATCTCTTGTCTGGAAATATTCATAATGGTTCCTATATGACCATGGTAAATGCCTCCTGAACAATCTTCAATGCATGAAATAGACTAATGGCACATCTTTCCCATATTAAGGATAAATATCCCCTTTTAAGGGTATGTGTAGTGATTTAATACTTGTTTATGTTATATTATTGTCCCATTACCATGGTTAAGACCCTGAGACCCATCCTTAGTGCATAAAACCTCATAATGACACCCATATCCCACTAAAGGACAAATATTCTATCTATAAGGCATGTGTGTTGATTTAGGGACTTATTGTCTACTCTTCCATGACTATATTAAATGTCCAGAGACCCATCCCTCCCATCTAAAAACCTATGATGGAACCCTTATCCCATTATAATACCATTTAGACTCCCAATATTCCATCCAGATGGTCTATGGGGTGTTTCATGGCCCAACAATACATTGGTTAAGAGGGGGAGGGGAGTCAAAGGAGGGAGATGAATATGTAGAGGGTATCATGTGAAGGAGGGATGAGTAGGGGACATATATGGGGGGGATGAAGGGAGGAGAAATATAAGGGGGAGGGAGGGATGGGTATGGGAGAGATATGATGGAGGGATGGAAAGAGGATAAAGATAAAAGGAAGGGATTTCTGGAAAGGGAATAAATATAAGTGGGAGGGCAGGCCTTGGGGTCTTATACATTTTCAAGGGATGAAACCTCCACTTTAGGCCCTAAATGAAGCTTCTAGGCACCTAGGACCATGAGTAACACCTTAAACCACCATATGTTACATCTTGAGGCCATTCTTAGCTTTGTGTGTGGGAATTGACACCATTAGGTTGTTTTAATCACTAATGATGGGTTTAGAGACCTTTGACATGGTTGAGCGATCGCAAAACCTAGGTCGTAGAAAATAAAGGAAGCTTCCAGGGATCTAGAGGAAAGAATAATGTATCAAGTCACCACACATGGCGTCTCTAGGGGGTCTTAGGCCTTAGATTAGGGATATGCAATTGATTGGTGATTTTGTTTGTTTACAGTAGTTATGGGTCTTAGGGTCATATTCATGGAAATGGGAGGAAACCCAAGCCTTCGGCCCTAAATGAATCCCTTGGTATTTGAAGGTCAATAAGGACACTTCAAACTACCAAGGAGGACCTATTGACAGTATCCCTACTAAAAAATTGGGGAAAATCATGCCATCGAGAGGTTCTAAATAGTAGACATGGTTCTCAAGGCCTTACACATTGTTGGAGAAGTAAACCCAAGCCTTAGTCCATAAAGGAATATTATATCCATCCAAGGCCTAAAATGATACCTCAAATCACCTCACATGATTTACAAGCACTAGATATGGGTCGTATGGCCTTCGACATTGTTGGGGGAGTAAACATTGGGATTCTACTATAAAACAACTTCTATGAATCCATGAACATGAAAAACAACTCAAATGACCAGCCATGACCTCTTGAAGTTACCATTTCCTTTGAGTGGTGACATGGATATCGTTAGTGGGTTTTGGATAGTAGATACGAATCCATGGGTCTTGGACATTGTTAAGGTAGGAAACTTAGGCCTTGCACCATAAAGAAAACTTCTTAGAATATAGTTTTAAGAATGAATTGTTGTTGTATTTGTAACTTCGAAATGTATTCACTTGTATATTTCATATATTGTACCCCGATGTTTATTCTGGGAAGTGTCTGTAATGTATTTGAGTCATGTCATGCCCCGATGTTCCTATCAGGAGTTTCAATAATGTAAACAAGTCATGTAAAGTCATTATGGGTAACCCTCCTATTGTTCAAGGGTTAAAGTCCCTATAGTTGTGGGGCCCTATGGTTATTATACTATCCTAGAGAAGTTGGCCCTAGGTGAGTTATCATAAGTCAGGGAAATAGTCCCCATCATTGTGTTAAGGATAACCCTCCTTGTTGGTCGGAGGGGAAAATTCCCCACAAGTTGTGGGGCACTAGGGTTATTAGACTCTCCTAGAGATGTCGGCTCTAGTAAGTGATTGATAAGTGAGGCTGACATGTTGGAGAGGAAATTAAGTGAACGAAAGAATATAAATAGAGAGTGAGCCTCTCTATTTATCACACACACACTCACTCATTGGGGTGCATGAGTGAGAGAGAAGTTGCTAGGACAAGAGAGAGACTACTGCTATCGGGAGATCATATTTATGTTTTCAGGTTTTACTTTTGGTGTTGATTCTATATCTGAGGAAGTTGCGGGGTTTTCTCCTTTATGGTTTTTCTAAGGAAAATTCTTTGTGTCTCTTATCTCTTGTGTTTATTGTTGTGCATGTTATTCTCTCATTTAAAGATCCTAAGATCATAATGCTAACTTGAATGATAAAAATCTAGCATGGTATCAAAGCTAACTTGACAAGAAGACATTGTGAAGCTGTAGAAGCTAGGGATTCTTAATTTATGGGTCTCTCTTCACAATCCATCAGCAAAAGTATGCTAGTCTAACTCTCCATTGAAGGGCACATCTTTCTATCGAAGTAGAATTCGATTCCAGACAATTTTAGTTTTTGGTCCAGGAAATTAGGGCTTCTTACAGAAGAGGAATTTTTGAGTGAGATTGGAATAGGATTTATCTCATCATCAAAATATAATTTTAGAGACTTGGGTCAATATTTTTGGTTGGGTATAACTCTGGGAAAGTCAAACCCTAGTTTGACCCCAGGCCGAAAAAACCCTAAAATACTAAAACTGATACGCTTTGCTAGTTTCACTATATCTTGGGATGGGAGAAGGATCAAGAGCTGAAATGTTCACAGGCCAAAGCTAAAATCATGATTTCCCCTGTATCTAAACCTCAGCCTTATATTGACTAATTCTAGAAGATATGATCCCTCCAATTTAGGGCTCCATCCTCTTCCGGGATTCATCCCTAAATAGGACACTTGGGGAGAATTGCTATCTATCGGTATACAAAGGTCCAAATGAAATTCCTAAATATTTTCCATAAATGTCACGGATTGTACTTTTGGTGGTCCAAGTTTTAGACCCAAAAGATAAAATAGTGACATGTAGTAGTCTGTATGACTTCACTATGCTGAACAGTCCTAAAACAGGTCACCTTGGGAAAACGATCATAAGTCCCAATTGGTGAAACCCATTCTTATTAAACCTATAGTGTTGGAACAGGGATAGGTGAGGCTAACACAAGGAGATGTTTTAGACACGGAGGAGCAGTAATTTTAGATATACTACAGAAACAGTAGCAGGAATTTCTGTAGAAGAAATTAGAAAACTAGGGCTTCCTATTTTGGGAGCTTCCCTCCACTATTTTCAAAAAATGAGTACATTGGACAGCTCACCTTGAAGAGCTCTATCTTTCTATCCAATCATATCTAAAATATTCCAATTTTTCAAAATTAGGGTTTCTCTAACAAACCCTAGATTAGCCAGCTCCGGAACCAGGACAGACACCTCAAATCGGTAAGATCTAATCTTTTGTTATTTTCATTTGAGGTTCTCATTTCAAAGTGATCTATCACATCATATTGATGATAATCTTGGTGAAGTTGACAACTTTCAAGCATATAAGTATATGATCTCTTTGAAGAAAATGAATTGGACACCTACATGAGTAGAGAGGTTCCAGTTCTAGAGGGAGATGAGGCTAAAAGCCTTACACAAGAAGAACTTGGTCAAGACCAAGAAGATCATTTTTTATTCAATCATGGATCACGTTATACAACAAGTGTCTTCCCTACAGAAACTGAAAGAGATGTTTGATTCCTTAACCAATCTATTTGAAGGGAAGAACATAAATCAGAATATGAATTTGAGAAAAAAATTGAAGAATGTGAAGATCCAGAATGCAGAGACCATACAGTCATACTTTACGAGGGTCTCCCAAATCAGATAACAACTTGTAGCAGTAAAAGAATAAGTGGAAAATGCAAAAGTGGTGATAGCCACCTTGAATGGCCTCCCAAGATCATGGGATTCATTCATGCGAGGAATATGTGGCAGAAGGAAGTGATTACTTTCAGCAGACTCTAGGAAGAAGAATAAGCTCGACTCATAATAAGAGAAGAGAAGATGGGAGCAACTGAAGACCAAGCTCTCACCATCCAAAGAAGATCCCTCAAGCGATGAGGAATATGAAGAACTCAACTCTTTAAGAACCTCTTATCCATCTCATCATTTGGATAAGAAACAATGCTATTATGAATGAAGAAGATGATGAAGCTAAAGGGTCAAGAAGGAGTCTACCCACAAAACAAATAAAGATAAGTATTCAACTGTCATTTCATGATATTTTTTTGTTATGCATTTGTTTATATTCAGTTAATGTATTATGCATGATAAAAATTTTGCATTAATGACATTATACTACTAATATGCATGTGATGGGTAAGTAGCTCATGGTGCTATACAACTCTCCATTGCTACTTATCTAGAATGAAACCTCTTTGCTGACATATTGGATTAGTGCATAATCTCAATGTTGTCCTGGTAGAGATGGAAGGCATATAGAAACGTTTCCCTGAGATATAGGTGAATGTTCTATTGGATAAAATAGTTGCATGATCATATATTTATAAGAATTTTCCATTATGAATATGCCTTATGATATGTTTCTAACCATACAACTAATGCATTTGACTTGTAGGAAAGATCGTATACATAATTGCCTACAAGCAAAGAAGGATAAGACTTGTTCCGAAGAACAAGTGACGACAGTTCAAGATTAAGAATAATATGACGAATGCAGCAACATCATTGATGCAGAACCTTCCATATATGAAGAAGTAACCAATAATAAAGGAAAGACTAGTTCAAGAAGAATGATGTAGTATCAATACATGAAGGGAATTTTGTATTTCCATCATGCAGTATATGGAAACATCGTGGGATACAAGGCAATATTCGTAGCACGAGGCTTCTGATGAAAAGAAGGAAAAGACTATGAAGAGACATTTGCATCCAGTGAGAGTTGAGACACATGACAAGTAGAATCATGTGTGCAAATGAAAGAAGGCCTTGTACGAGCTCAGAAGACACCCATGGGATAACACATACATGAGGAGCTTGATGAAGATCTTAACCTTTGGTACAGGTTGAAGATGAAAGCCTATAGAGGATGACAAGCTCATAGATGGGTGCAAGAATGCTTTCAAATATAGAGGATCTTGGTATCTAGTGACCCTTGATGGATACATATAATATTAGTACCATAGGAAGCTACCTATCACTCCAGTACAGAATGTTTCAGTGCATAGAGTATGGAAGACAGAGGAAGTGTGATGCTTTAGAGAGAATGACTACAAAAGATCCTGAGGTCCGACATGGTATGATAGGATGGATAGATTACTGATGACTCTAGGCTTTACTGAGAGTAAAGTGGAGTCCAACCTTTGCTTCAAGGTTGAAGGATGAAGACCAGTGATGCTCCTGTTATGTGTCGATGCACTAATTTCTAGGCATGGAGGTGTGGAAGAATGCAAATGGAATCTCCCTCAAGGGAAGTATGTAGTAGATATCTTGAAGAGGTTTGGGATGATGGAATGCAAGGCCATGACCACACCTATGGAATCGAACCTAAAGCTATTGAGTGATGCTTCATCAGAAGCAGTTGATGCTATGATGTATCATTAGATGATTGGGTCCTTGATGTACCTAACAAACATGAGACCAGATATTTGCTTTGCTGTGAACACCTTGAGCCAGTTCCTGACAGATCCAAGACATTTTCACTTGATTGCTACAAATAATATTCTAAGATACCTGAGGGGTACATTTGATTATGGGATCAACTCAAGTATGAGGTGAATCAGAAGATTAACCTGGAGGATTATGTTGATTCATATTGGGAAGGAAGTGACATCGATAAGAGGAGAACTTCAGGGTGTTGCTTCAGTATGGGGTCAAGTGTGATATCTTGGTTTAGTAGGAAGCAATCCTATATGGCACTGAGTACAGTTGAAGCAGAGTATGTTGCAACTTTTTCAGCTATTTCTAAGGTAGTATGGCTAAGGAAGCTACTGTATAATTTACTTAATCTCTAGTTGGATGCTACTTGTATATATTGCAACAACCAGAGTTGTGTGAAGTTATCGGAGAACCCGGTGTTCCATGAAAAGTCAAAGCATATCAAGATCAAGTATCACTATATCAGGGATATGGTGTAGAAAGCAGTAGTGAAGCTCTAGTATGTTGCGACGGACAAACAGATAGCTGATGTGTTGAAAAATCCATTAGCCAGAGTGAAGTTTGAGTACTTAAGGGAGAATCTTGGTGTTCTCTAGATCAAGGTTCCCTCCAAAGGGAAGTGATGAGTCCGTGAGCCATTCTGACATGTTGAGAGGATTGATTCCTTCCATGGTCAAATGTAAGGGCTGAGCCATTCTGTCATTATGATAGGATTGGTTCCTCACATGTCAGATATGAGTGCTGATCCATTCTAATGTGACTATAGGATTGGGTCCTACATGATCAGATATAAGTGGTAAATGTCATTCTTGGAATGGAGGCACCTGGTCAGTTACCAAGAAAGCTTAGTCTGGGACTGAGGGCCATTCTGATGTGACTATAGGATTGGTTCCTACATGATCAGATATAAGTGCAGAGCCCTTTCAAAATGTACATAGGATTGGTTCCTCGCATGGTCGAATGTAAGTGCATAGACCTTTCGGCATAGAGGATTGGTTCCTCACATGGTCAAATTTAAGTGCTGGGCATTTGTGACATTAGTTGTCAGATGTGAGTGCTGGGCCTTTCTAACAGGGTTGTGGGATGTGTTCCCACATGGTCAGATGTGAGCACTGGGTATGCCTTTTTGATAGGACTATCTACATGATCATATGTAAGTGTTGGGCCGGCCATTCTGACTTAGGGTCAGATATAAGTGCTAGAAAAGACCTACATGGAGGCTAGGCCTACAACCAACATGAAAAAGGGATAGCTCTGTAGAACTTCCTGTGATGAGAAGAATCATGATATAGCACCTGTGATGATGATCTAGTAGTGATGATCTAGATCGAGTGATGATCCATATCCAGTGATGATGATCCAAATCGAGTAATGATCTAGATCCAGTGATGATGATCTAGATCCAATGATGATATAGATCTACTGATGATGATCCAGATCGAGCGATGATCCAGATCTGATGATGATGATCTAGATCGAGTGATGATATAGATCTAGATGAAGATGAATTGAAGATGAAGATGATGAGAACTTGATGATGATTCAAATGATACAGAGAAGAAGACTTGTGCTAATAAATTGTGTCAAGAGAATACCTTCCTAGTTAAGAGGGAGTGTTGATGTATTTGTAACTTCAGAATGTATTCAGTTGTATATTTCATATATTGTACCCTGATGTTTGTTCTGGGAAGTGTCTGTAATGTATTTGAGTCATGTCATGCCCTGATGTTCCTATTGGGAGTTTGAATAATGTAAACAAGTCATGTAAAGTCATTATTGATAACCCTCCTATTGTTCAAGGGTTAAAGTCTCCATAGTTGTGGGGCCCTAGGGTTATTAGACTATCCTAGAGAATTTTTCCCTAGGTGAGTATTGTAAGTAGGGGAAATCATCCCCACCATTGTGTTAAGGATAACCCTCCTTGTTGGTTTGAGGGGAAAATTCCCCACACATTGTGGGGCACTAGGGTTATTAGACTCTCCTAGAGATGTCGACTCTAGTAAGTAATTGTTAAGTGAGGACAACATGTTGGAGAGGACATTAAGTGAATGAAAGAATATAAATAGAGAGTGAGTCTCTCTATTTATCACACACACAGTCAATCATTTGGGCGCATGAGTGAGAGAGAAGTTATTGGGACAAGAGAGAGACTACTGCTGTCGGGAGATCATATTTATGTTTTTGGGTTTTACTTTTGGTCCTGATTCTATTATGGTTTCCCTGAGGAAAATTATTTGTGTCTATCATCTCTTGTGTTTATTGTTGTGCATGTTATTCTCTCAATTAAAGATCCTAATATCATAATGCTAGATTGAATGATAAAAATCTAACATGAATATCGATCCACGATACATGACCACATGAGCATATCCTAGACATAGTTGTGGGAGAAACCCTTAGTTGTTCTCAAGCACAACGTATACACCATGGAGCCTCAACATAGTTGAGAGATGACACCTTGGCCTTAGGCCCTAAAAGATCACTTTTTGTGTACACGGAAAAAAAAATGCTTCAAAACAACATAAGTGATCTCGCAATAGTGGATGTGTTGGTACCATTAGGAATAATTTAGAGTAGATATGAGTTTCTAGCCTTAGATAAAGGTTAGGCAATAAAAATTAATCATTAAGTATAAAAAGCATCTTCTATGTATTAAGCGTCATGAACAAACACCATGGAAAAGCACCTTGAACCTCCAATAATATGAACTCATTATCTACAACCATTCACAAATTTTAGGATAAGCTTCGTCCTTTTACCACACTAAATCGCTTTGGAGGGGCCAATAATTACCATGATCTTTTCATTTTAGATGGGGTTTCTGTTGTTACAACTAATTTTACCACACATGGTGGATCACACCTTTATGGCCTTCCCTATCCCTCTGCAGACTCTTTAGACCACATGGACCATTTTTGTACCTTCGATGTTTCCAAGATCATCCCTAAAAACATGCATTGTTTTCCATATGTGAATTTTAAACCTATTCTCGCATATGTACGTGGGTATGACCCTAAAACCCACGTACATCGGGATGTGTGCAAAAGGCCAAACAGTTTTGGAGTTTTCCTTGATGTGGATCTTAGTCACTTGTCTCTTAGCCTTCCATATGCCTTGACATCACTCGGATTTGACCTTCCATTACCCCATTGAAGCACTATATAAGGAACCCTTTGGATACTTTAAAGGGAGATGAATTGAAAAGCAAAAAAAATATAGTCCATTGTTCCCGGAGCTTATACTCGAGTCTGCATCCCTTTGTCCCTTGGAGCACTTTGTGTTCTTCCCAAGCTTTCCTTTGCTTGTGAGCTTGCTATCGAGAGATGGAGGATTGAAGTGGTGGAGGCCCAGGTGAAGGACTCACTTTATATGATTCGCAGACGTGCCGACAAAGGTTTTCACTATTGTAATCTCTGATTTATATTAATAGAAATATCTTTTCCTGTCCAATAATGCGTATTTAAATGAGTATTGAATCCATGGATGCTTTTAAATGCTTATATGTTACTGATTATATATGCTAGAGTAGGTCTAAAACAATTATATAGCATGCTTGTCTTGTTTGTTGAATGTTGAGAGAGCAAATTGCTAATACAAGCGAGAGTGGAAAAGCTCAACGGGGATCTACATCAACCATCCGAAATAAGGTATGTTTCGAAATCCTTTACTGTTAGATGCTCGGTTTCTCTTGCATATGGGAAAGGATTGATTTATACAGTTACTCTATCTATTGTGGTACCCCAAGACCTAGAAAGTTTTCTCTGTAACAGAATTGGCGACCATACTCAGGATTTCTTTTGGGGGTTTTATCGACATTCAATGTTCTTGAATTGCTCTTATTTATCTATTTCTGAGTCAAGTTTGGGGGCATGTTTTCCTAGTAATGTCTGATAGGAGTACATTTTGTCTCAGTTGGTTTATTTGCCTTCTTTTTTATCTATTTTTTTCTTGTACGCAAGTTTTGTCTTCATAGTCACGTGTACACATGGTTTTTACTAGGATATCCGCGTATATACGTGGGTTTTCTGCACACAGTCGCATATGCCCTGAGTTTTTCCTTTTTGGGGAGGATTAAGTGTTGCTGGGTGAGTTTAGATAATTGCTGAGTCTTCATGTATGCTTCTGGAGTCTGTATACACCTTTGTTTCTAACCAGAAACGTTTTTTTGAGTTTGAATTTCTTTTTGAGAATGTTCTTGTCATTGCATTTTCTATTTTTTATTTTGGGATTAGTGCATTAAGTCTCTTTTACCTTAGTGCTTTGCTTGGGTGTTGTTTGATAGTGCTTGCAGAATATGGGGGTGGTATAGTCATTCTTTTGCTTTATTATCTCATTTTAATTCAAAAAATACAAAAATATTTGCTTTTTGCATCATTATGCATTGTTACATTTTGCATTTGGCATGGTAGTTGCACTAGGTTTGCTTGGAAAATATTAGTCAAATTTTCATATAGGACTGATTGCATTTTCATTTGAAGGAAAATTTTTCATTTCACGCAGTAGCATTCCCCATTTTTCATTGGACACAATGTATTTGCATTGATTGTTAGGTGTGCATTTTACTTCTTGTTGTGTCATAACACCATTAGTTGCACGATCATTTTTCCTTTTGAGTAATAAGCCAATTAAAATCAACGCATAATAAAATGAATTACACTCTTTTATTTTATAGGGTGCATCAACAAGATTAGGTTTTAGGGTCTTGGAATAGTTCATTGTGAGTAAATTCTCCAAGAACACTAAACGGAACATGTATGTGTCTATCCAGATGAGAGTGTGAAATTCCTTGGTGTAATTAGTGTTTCTTAGGATCCTCCTCTTACAAGGGAGTTAATCATGAGGTAGTGTGAGTGGTTAATGATTGGGATGACCCCTAGTCATAACTGAGTAGCACCAAAGACATTTCCATGATTGTATTCATATCTAGGGACTCTTTCAGGAGTTTTGGGCTTTGTTACCCTGCCCATACGGTCACTCCTGCCTGCAATTGTCCACCTGAGCACTGATTATATTGAGGTGACCTTAGTTTCCTTACCTAGGTCATCGAGGGGCACGGGGGCTTCACTTGTTGACCAATATCCTATCACGTTAGTTCATATTGTGGGTTTTAAAATTATCAAAAATTGAACCAATATATTGCAGGTATTGGGGGGATGAGGGGTTTAAGGTGGGGGCGGGTAGGGTGGTTTATAAGGATTGAGGTATAAAAAGGGTGGGGAGGAGGTTTTAAGTATTGGGAGGGGGTTTCAAAAAAAAGAGTTTGGGTTAATATCTCTCGAAATTAAGGGTATTCTTTAATATCTCACGATCGCACGTGCTATGTGAGAGGTTCACTAAGTGAAGTCCCCATGTCGAGGGGGTACTTGATAGAGGTTATTTTGCAGGTGTCTTGGCTAGGTAGGGGTTAGACAGCATAGTCACTATATGCATTGAAGCTAAGGGCCACTATAATTGGTTACGAACCTCCGGTTGTTGTGTATGGGAGTCTCAAGCCTCTCCTAGGTGAGACATACCTGCTTCATTTAGGAGCTCACATATCCTATCCTTGTTTTCTTGTGATATAGATTTACATTTTATAGGTGTATGCTCTCTGCACGCTAGTTTGCCTAGGGTTTGTGTAATTAGAGTCTTTTTCATTTTTTTTGAGTCATTGTGGATTCAGGTGCACTTCACCGTTCTCGTCGTTTAGTAGTACTTTCACCTTCCACATATCCTCCTCCTTTGGGAGAGAAAAATAGATAGTACATGCGAACTACTTCTCACATTGATTCACACACCACGGGAGATCACGAGGATTAGATTCCTGAGATATCTTCTCTACCTCAAGAGGTTGGGGATGTAGATTCTACTCATTAGAGGAAATTTGGGGTCTAAAATGGGCCCTATAAGAAAACGAGCCAATAATAAGTTCTTGTGAGTTGGAATTCAAGAACCAATAGAATTCCAATCAAATGAGTCAACCATAATGGTTGAATTGACATATTTGTCATAAAAAAACTACTTTTTTTGTTCGTATTTTCGACATATCTCCCTATGTTTTTACTCAAATTTCGATTAGGAGAACTCATTGGATACAAAATTTGATCCCGCATCAAAATAGTACCCACACTAAATACTTTTGATGGACCCCACTACCCGAAAAACAAGAAATACCTGAAAAAACATGATGATGGCATCATCATCACATTTTCAGGTATTTTTTGTTTTTGGGGTAGCGGGGTCCATCAAAATTATATAGTGTGGGTATGCGTTGGATGTAGAATCAAATTCCGCATCCAACGAGCTCTTCTGATCTAAATTTGAGTAAAAACACAGGGAGATATGTTCAAAATACAAACACAAAAAGTAGTTTTTTTCTTTTTTCCTCTAAAATTAATAAATATTATTTTATTATTTTAACTATTATTTTATTATTTTCCTTAGGAGGCCCATTTTAGACCTCAAAATTCCTCTAATGCCTGTATATGATCCTTCACATTCTAGTTATGATCACTCATTCATAGGTTGCCGGTATTGGTTTCCAGGCAATGAGACTCATCATGAACCCACAAGCACTAGTCATGTTCATTATGGCATGCTTGATATCCCTACACATGATCTGGCACAGCATGCCGAGTCATAAATTTAACCTTGCACTACGCCTGGGGGCACCCCTATTCCTTTCCATGCAGAGAGATTTGGGAGCACTAGTCACATTCCACCTTCCATCCCGGTGGTGGAGGCTCCCTCACATGTCCATCCTGGACCTAGTGTTAGTATTGATATATGGATACCAGAACCAAGATGAGTGACCATAGGGAACACTTCTTACATTCCTTCACATGTCCCTTCGTCCTCAAATCCTACTCCTTCAAATGCATTTTTGACAACCCTTCCTCCCCCTCATTCACGTGGTCCTTCAAGCCGGAATGTTGATACTAGTCATGTTTGTATTGTGACTACTCGCACGATAGTATCTCAGAGTCATGTACGACCTGTTGTCTTCGGAGGTCATATTCTTGTTTCTGGATCATCTTACAGTCCATCACAAGGAGTTCCCCATATCCCTAATTATGGAGATTCTCATGGGACATCCCATGGGACATCTTATGGAGCTTCTCATCGACAATCTTATGGACCGCAATATGGACATAACTATCAACCCGATGGGTACGGGTATCAACAACCTGCTTACCCCTCTAATTATGGATTTGTAGCACCGCATAGTCAAGGTACACCACATCATAATGCTTCCATTTAGCCCTACACGAGTCAAACAGGAGGAGGATATCATGGCCAAGGACATGGTATTTATAGTAGTTAACCTTATATGAACCAAAACTATCAGGGAGCATGGCATCGACCGGCTCAACCTAGGCTCCCTTTCCTTGCAATGTTAAACTTACCTGACTTGTCAAGATTAATGAACGATCTGGTATCTCATGATCCAGCCTTGCTGACTATCCCTAACAATATTCCCTCGGACATTCCCAAATTAGAGGGAAAAGCAGGAGAAGATCCTAGTGAACATGTCACTACTTTTCACCTTTGGTGCTCTTCCAATTCCTTACACAATGACTCAATCTGTTTAAGGCTATTTCAACGCACCCTTACTAGGCCTGCAGTGAATTGGTATATAGAGTTACCAAGGGGGGCATTCGTTTTGTTCGATGACCTTGCTATGAATTTCCTCAATCACTTCCAGCTACCCGTGCATTACGACATTGGTACAGAACTCTTGTCGACATTTCGACAAGACAAAGCCACACATATCTCGAACCATATCCAAGAGTGGTGAGATGAAAGAGGGATATTTTTGGCCATCGATCTTCAAAGATTGTGTCAATGTAGTCAAGAAGTGTCACCATTTCCAAGTGTTTGTATGCAATATGCGTTCACATCCTTCCCCGTTATATCTAATTATCACTGCTGATCCCTTCACCAAGTTGGGGCTTGACTTCATGGATTGCAACCCAGCTTCGACTAGGGGGCATCATCACATTATAGTGGCTGTTGATTATTTCACAAAATGGGCTGAGGCTATGGCCACAGTTAAATCCGATGGTGAGACATCCATGCATTTCGTATTCAACCAAATTATTACTCGATTCATCATTTCGAAAGAGCTTGTCACTGACCATGGCAGGCACTCTCAGAATAGAATGATGGAAAAGTTGGCCTCAAAGTTAGGGTATAAGCAAGAGAACTCCTCTTCTTATTATCCTCAGGTGAATGGATAGGTTGAAGTAGTGAACAAATCACTTAAGTCCATTCTCCAATGAACCATTGCACAAAGCAAGATGAATTGACATATCATGTTATATACTTCTTTGTGGGCCTATACGACCGCGGTTAAGACTGCCACCAGTTTTTCTTCATATCAGCTCGTACATGGAGTGGAGTCTATCTTACCGGTTGAATGCGAAATCCCTTCATTGAAGCTAGCTATAGAGCTTTTACCAAACACTTCCGCATTAGAGGAATGTTTGGTCCACTTACAGCAGCTTGATGAGCAGCGATGGGATTCCATTAGAGAGAATTTGAGGTCAAAAATGGGCCTCAAAAGGACCAAAA
>LPNX011092425.1:47856-88617 GCA_001517045.1 Pseudotsuga menziesii | reverse complement strand
TACCCCATAAAACCCATAACTCATAATATTTTAATATATCTTATATTTTTGTAGTACATCTCTTAGGAGGCCCATTTTTGACCTCAAATTCTCTCTAATGCTTAGTGGCTTTGGAAGTAAATAAGCATCGCGTTAAGGTCCAATATGATAAGTCTTTCCGTCCAAGGAGGTTTAGTGAAGGTGATTTGGTCCTTTTGTGGGATCAAGCTAAAGAACCCTTGGGGGAAGGGAAGTTTAATCCCATGTGGCATGGTCCTTATGTAGTCAAACGTGTGTTAGAGAAGGGGGCCTATGAGATGGTGGATTATGAACGGACAGCCTTGGCGGAGCCTAGAAATGGGATCTATCTTAAAAAATACTATGCATGATCTTTAGCTAGGGATGATTATTGTATATTATTGTACAATTTTTTTGCATACTTAGGTTTTCTTATGGTGATCGGGTTTGTTAATTAGCTTTCATTTCTTATGACAGATATCAATGGAATCTTCCACTTACATAGAATTCGCTGATGGCGCTAGCCACCACACTCAAAACTCAGCCTCTGCTGCTTGGATGATTTATACTCCTACGGGTTAGGTATTGTCTTCAGGAGGCATATGTTTACGGCCTTCTTCGAACAATGTTGATGAGTATAGTGCCGTTATCAAGTTATTGCGGGATGCCATTTCACATGGTGTTCTCTCTCTTGAGGTACGTCTTTATTCACAATTAGAGTGTCTCAGCTTAATGACTTGTATCGTATTAGGGATCCAACATTATTATGAAGATTCTTACGTGTGAGATTGTTAAAATGACAATTTGAGAACATAACATAGATACATGTTTCAAGAATTTTTAATCAAGTTGTTGACTCATATGCTAACTATGTGTTAGATTGGCATTTGTTTCATAGACCATAAGCATATCACAAACATACATTTTTACACACATATAAATAAATAAAATCAATCATCATAAAAAAAAATTCATTAAAACATCCAAAATGTTACATCATAATACATAAGTGTCATAATACAAAAATGGGACTTCCAAGCCACCAAAATATAATACACAGTAGTACAAAAATGAATCACTCTCAAGTCTCTAAGACTATGGAGGAGGAGGGGGGTTTTGATCATGGTAGCACACCATGGCTCTAGCTATTCATCAGAATAACCGAACCCATGCCTATGGTACACCAACCACCTGGCGCTGCATGGTCTTAAGCAAGTCCTCAACTTGTGCCATGGGTACTCTGTGTGTCAAGCATACAAAGTTTGTGTGGATGCTTTGGAGCGTCCGCTTTGCATCCACACACATGATGTCATCTCCTCTTCCCCTCCGTATATGATGAGGGAAACCATCAGGCCACCCTGGTCCAACATCTGCATGCACAGGATAGATTGTCACTATGTGTCGTCACACCAAAACATGTCTTTTGAGTGAATATATCAAAAAACACAAAAAAACTAATAATTCAAAAAACTTAAAAAAGAGGGTTTGGGATTCATTACCTATATCACCGTATGCTGCTCTTGGTGGTAGGGGCATGTCCGGATGTCCCTGAAAATCTATTCTCGCATAGAGATAATCATTGATGGAAATAATCTACCACTGCCACCATGGAAAGAAGTCCGTTGGGTAGGGGTTAGACACCCTACCTTCGCTCAGTCTTTGCATAGCATCTTCCCAATGTCGTTGGGCCATATCTCGAACCCCGTGTGGAGGAACATCAACTCTAGGGCTTAGCCCCAGTACATGCTCAAAGAAGAATGTGCTCAGTATGTTGTTGAAACCGAATTTTCACACCCTACCTATCTTGCAGTCACTGAGCTACTGCTTCATGTTACTCAATAGTGTAGTGCTCCAGTCATACACTGTGGGTCTCATACACTCCACCGCATAGAACATCAATGGCCGCGAGCCCTGATGGAGTAAAGCTAGGCCAGCTATCCTGAAGAGTGCCAATAGTATGGCCTTCAATCCGAGTACCTGGATGGAGCTTGTCGGGATTTGACTCCCAACCTTTTCCATGTCCAAAAAAAATTATACTACAATATACTCATCAATAATGAGGCCACCTCCTAGCCTATGAGAGCATAGGTTCATCACCTCTCCCCGTCGGGATAGTCCAGTAATGAAATATATGTCCTCCACCTCTATAGTGAGGGACATCCCATCGATATGAAAATACTTTGAGTCTGGATCCCAGTAGTCTACTAGCATCTATAGGAGTCTTGGTTTGGCCCTCAGGCTTCCAAGACACCAAAACTTATATAGTCTACATGCATGTAGAGCTTGTTGAGCCATTAAATCACCCCAAACAGCCTCTTCTACATCTCCATGTTCCCTCTCTCTCCATTATACAACCATCCTGCACATTAAAAATAGTTTTTGGTCATCATTTACCTTAAAAAACCTTGTGCGTGGCTGCATACGCGATTTTTTGTAAAGCAGCTGTGTATGTCCGTGGTTTTTGGATCTTTTTCCATGTATAGCTAGACCTATACGTGAAAAAAGCCTTGGTATCCACGTGGGCCAAAACAACTATTTTAGATTGGCCTAAAAATAAAAATTGACCATGGAAATTGAAAAAATTTGCATGAAAATGGAAGAGGACATGAGAAGTTACCTGGAACAAACGGTGTCGAATTTTGACGGACAAAGCTCCCAGAATTCGCATTGGAAGTTTTGAGCTCAAATGGGTAAAACTTTCAATATGGAATTTTTGAATTTTTTACTATTTTTAGAATTTTTTTGAAATTTTTTAAATGTTTACCCCCTTTTCTATAGTTTTGAACCATTTCTAACCATTTTGGATCGTTTTGGACTAATTTGATGATGTAGAAGTCCATTTTGAGAGTCGTTTTGTCCTGTTCATGTCGATTTCAGATATTATGTCATAACTGGCATATAGGTTAGATTTCACATCTGCTTGCATTTTGCATGACCTTATGACCATTTCATTATAACCTTAGGTATGAACACATTATATCTTGTCATGGAAGCTTCTTGTTGTTTTAGAAGTTACATGATGTGAATGGTAGAGATTGACCATACATGGGTGCCCTAGTCAGCTCCTTTTTTGCATTCGATTCCCATGCCGACATTTGTTCCTTTAGGGTTTCGGAGTCCTTTGTATAGTACCACCATGTCTTTGTGCAAGAGCCTCATACTCCTCTTGATATTTTTGTTGGCCTTTTTCCCCAAGACTCCCTTATGTCAAGTTGCAATTGCATTATCATGAGTTTTTCCTGCCTCATTGAGCCTTATGCCGGCTTCCTTGACTTTGATTATCAGCTATATATCCCAATCTTGTCTCATGTCTAGCCACGTAGAGCCATTTTATATATCCTTTGCAGCTTGATTCCCTAGTTTACCAGGAGGGGACTTTCCCCCAAGTGTCGTTCGCTACTTGGAACTAGTTTGTTTTCCCATTGACACTTGTCTCCTCCTAGTCTCTAACTATAAAGCATTTTTATTCTTTTCCAAGCTTTTCAAAATATTTGAAAAAGTCCAAAAAAAAAAATCTAAAAACCAAAAATCCGGACAAGAAAAGATGTTATCTTTGGTAGCAGTTGAGTTGTGTCTCCTTCGAACAAAGCACTATATATCACATCCATTGGTTTAGTTAATAGTTTGACTTTAGGAGCTATACTCATTTCTCTAAGTTTATCTCCACCAACTGGTTAAGCTTCTAGTCCCTATGGAGCCTCTGTCGATGCCTCCTGTGTTGCAAAGATGTCCCAGTTTTGTATATTGAGTCTATGCTACCTACATTCAGTCACCATTCATCTTTATTCTCTTGTTCGAAGGAAGTTGAAACCTGAGTCGGCCATTCCTCATTTCTCTTGGTTTTGCATGTCGGCCATTACCGGTACTGATACTGGTTCATGCACATTATGATTGAATCCTTCCACATTATACAACCTTGCTGAGTACCTCGTGTTGGATGATGAGGGATGCATTAATTCCCTCCTTCCAATGGATTTCATCCCATTGAGTTCAGATCATTTATTCTGGGATAGGAATCGAGAGTCATTTTTGAGTGCCTTGAGACTTGTAGTCATCAGTGGGAGGTTCTGTCACCATCGACAATTTTGGGAATACATCAATGTCCCCTGATCAATGGATCCTCTCAATTGTTCAATCTCAACACATTTATTCACACTTTTTAATTTTCACTCTAGTACTTTGATTGTTATTTTCATTATCAGTGGGTGATCTCACGTCTGTTAATAGTATACATCAATGACCAGTAATCAGATAATGGGATACTATGTTTGACCTTGACACCTCTATTCACATAGTAGGACATGTACTCATAGCGGATTGTGTAGAAGACCTTCCATATTGGTGGCATTCATATATGCTACCTCCTTGATCGTGCCAGTGTTCATGAGATTTCATCTCTCGTGACTTGATTCCAGTGTATGTTGAATATTTCAACCATTATGGAGATCTTGATCCATTATATATCTTCAGCTTTCATCAAGATCATTATCCTTTGTATATCTTCATCATGGAGATTCTGATCTATCTATATTGTACGTGGTGATGACCACACATGTCATATTTTTTTATCATGCCTATTCATGGCCATTGTACTCTTATGTATCCGGGACTGCTATATCTACTTCCAGTTATGTGCAGAGTTTGGTTATTGTATTATACTGTTGGATGGCTGGTTCTTCCACCTGGTTCTTCATCACTCCACTTCTAGGATGGATTTATAATATATTTCAGCCATCGTATCACCCCTCTGACCTCACACATTAGGGGGCACATGGTGGATCACACCTTTATGGCCTTCCTTGTCCCTCTGTAGACTCTTTAAACCCCACGGACCATTTTTGTAGCTTTCATTTTTCCAATATCATCCCTAAAACCATGCATTATTTGGCATACACGAATTTTAAACCTATTCTCGCGTATGTATGCAGATATGACCCTAAAACCTGCGTACATCGGAATGTGTGCAAAAGGCCAAATAGTTTTGGAGTTTTCCTTGATGTGGATCTGAGTCACTTGTCTCTTGGACTTCCATATGCCTTGAGATCACTCGAATTTGACCTTCCATTACCCCATTGAAGCACTATATAAGGAACCCTTTGGATACATTGAAGGGAGAGGAATTGAAGAACAAGAAAACTATAGTCCATTGTTGCTGAAACTTATACTTTAGTCTGCATCCCTTTGTCCCTTGGAGCACTTTGTGTTCTTCCTAAGATTTCCTTTTTTTGTGAGCTTGCTATCGAGAGATGGAGGATTGAAGTGGTGGAGGCCCAGGTGGAGGACTCAGTTTCTCTGATTCATAGACGTGCCGACAGAGGTTGTCACTATTGTAATCTCTGATTTATATTAATATAAATATCTTTTCCTATCCAATAATGCATATTTAAATGAGTATTGAATCCATGGATTCTTTTAAATGCTTATATGTTATTGATTATATATGCTAGAGTAGGTCTAACACAATTATATAGCATGCTTGTCTTGTTTGCTGAATGTTGAGAGAGCAAATTGCTAATACAAGCGAGAGTGGAAAAGCTCAATGGGGATCTACATCAACATCCAGAATAAGGTATGTTTCGAGATCCTTTATTGGTATATGTTTGGTTTCTCTTACATATGGGAAAGGATTGATTTCTGTGGTTACTCTGTCTATTGTGGTACCCCAAGCCATAGGAATTTTTCTCTGTAACATCTGCCAAAGAATGTCCAGTTGTTATTTACTCTTTTTTACTCTCATACCTTGCTAGTTAATAAAAAACACATATGCATTATAACACATATGCGATCTGAAGCGGATATGCAATATGAATCTTATATGTGATATAGCACATATGCAATATGAATAAGGTATAATGCATATGAATGTTTTTAAAATTTAAAAACTCGACGAGAATAAGGTTTGGCATTATGTTCGGAATTAGCTTCAAACTACCGAACCTATTGGCTAGGACAAATAAACTAGGGCTATTTCCTGCCTTTTATAATTCTATCAATATGGTCAGTTTCGATGGCATGTTTTGCTTTGACAAATACAATATTTTTTTATGAAAATTTAAAATATTGTAGAGTACGATCTTATAATTGTGAATATTAATTTTTTTCCTCCAAATGCATGTTTTAATTATTTATTATTATTTTTCTAAATGACACCCATTAGTTTTCAAAAATAGATACATCGATTGTTTTTTATATAACTTTTGATTTCCTTCATCATTTGCCAAGAAAACTATATGATGCACTAGAAGAGAGAAATATCTACAATATGATATATAGAAATCAAATATTCCATTATTTTTTTCCTCTAAAGTGTGGCACCCGCACAGAATGTTTTTATTTCAAGCTTTTCTGACTTCAATAATTAATAATAATAAAAAAATTCATTTAAATTATGAATAAACAATGTTGCACTAGGCCCATATGTCCTTTACATGTCTACAATATTTTATCCAAAATTGACATCATTTACCTCATATATTGTTGCACCGACACAAACATATATGTTATGATGTGGTGAAATTTTGAAAACCCAATTTCACATAAACTAAGTTTATAATCATTTATGCACAATTTTTCTGCATAAATGTTATATATTATGAAAGTTGATTCAATTACCTATCTTTTGTATTTTTACTTCATCTTCAAATACGTTAGGGAAGTACCCCTAATTCTCACCTAAAGTCATAGGTTCCAGGATTTTCCAATATTATGTGGCACCTAAAGTGTCTTTAAAAGAGTCCATGATTGTGCATCAGCCCTTATAAAACTAAGAGTTTAGATCAATCATCGTTATGGAATTTGAGATATGGCCATTTACATTTTGGTGGTTTAGAGTTGCTATAGAAGAAGCAAATGGTAAAATGATTGCCTAGTTTTGAGAGTTGCATATTGGGAAAGCATCATAGAGAAAAATTTATCTTTGGAGTCTCATTCAGAGCAAAAGCACGATTGGAGATGGTACAGACATATTTGTGAGGACCAATGCAAACACCTTATTTAACTAGTAATGTTTATTTTATGTATTTCATTGATGATTATAGTTGAAAAACTTGTGTGTACATGTTGAAACAAAAATAGCAAGCATTTGATGTGTTTAAAAGTTTTAAAGCTATGGCTGAAAAAGAAAGTAACAAATTTATTAAATTCTTGAGATCAGATAGAGGATGTGAGTATATGTCAAATGAATTTATGGATTTTTGTAAATAGCATGGAATTAAAGGGCAGTTTACTACACGCTACACTCCAAAACAAAACATTGTAGCATAAAGGAAGAATCAACCCATTATGAACATGGATCAAATTATGACGAATGAGAAGAATCTTTCAAATGAATATTGGGGAGATGTTGTTACTTGTTCAGTGTACCTTTTTTATCCCAATTTTGTCACTATTTTTGGCCGGTAATTTACTATTTTGACATCTATTTTGTCAACTTTTTGACATATTCCTGTTATACAGCTTATCATTCAGCCGCAGGTACGAATACATTTGGTATTTATGCAAATTCTAGTTTATTCTTATTATTTCATTATTTTACTAATCAATTCGATGATATTTGGAAATATGTTTGATATATGAGACTACTTTTCAGGTCATAGTCTTTACATGAACCCATATTGGACATGCACCCAAGATAGATATGCGTAGATCACATCCAATTCACCATTCATCATGTCGATCAAATCGTGCACTGTTTGTTGGCATATTCCCAAATGTTAAAGCATAGAATGGTTTTCACTTGCTCTGTTTCCCACGCGTCTGATGATTTGATGACCCTCTCTCTAGAAGGATGTCCATCCTACCTTCTCTGTTTGACACCACAACTCATTCCCATGTCAACAAGAAACTATATGCCACAGCCCACATGAGTAGAACCGTCGCGCGAAAGAGCAGGAGAATGAATGTGTTGTCATATGGTCATTTTTTTTAATAATGGTTTACTATTTTAGTAGCAATCGAACACTGAAAGGTTCAACCTGCTCATCCTTGTAAACATTATATATACCTTCCTCCAAGCGAGTTTATAGTTAGTATGTTAATCAGTCGACGTTAGATGAGAAACTCTGTAACACTGTTCTGAATTTTGATATAAGTTATATTTCTGTTGTTCATACATGTTCCTGTCTCTATAAGTGATTGATTGAATCAAAACCCTGATTGCTGAGAGGGCCCCTCAACAACCAGCAGTCTCCATTTTTGTGTGTATTTTCATCATTTCTTTTCTTACATTTATTATAGTTTTATTTCCAATTTGCTTATCTAATTTAGTTTCCTGTAATCATTTATTTCATTATCTCCTATAGCATGTGTTTTATTGTGAGTATCACTTTGCTACTAATATAGTTTCATTTCCAGAATCAACTAACCAGTTGTGTGCATAGTTTGTTTCTTTTCCAGTATTTTTACAGGTTGTTGTTTAATTTTATATGGATAATTACATAGATCTAAATTGCTTTATATATTAGATTCAATTTACAGTAGGCTTAGTCCTGTTAACTCTTGTTTTGTTATAACTTTAATTTGGTTACACTTTAATTTGTTTTATAATGAAATAGACAACATATTCTTTATAATCATGAATTAGTGTAATTCTTTCCACTGTTAGTTCGATTACTAAATAAGTATACTTACTGTCCTTTATGCATCTTGTCTTCATATGCACAAAATGACCTGATAATTAGATCATTTCGGCCTTTTTCCACTGTATTATGTATACAAACTGTCATTCAGACCACTTGTTCATCCTTTCATTCAAACAATTTGTTCAGTCTGTTATCTAGTCCTTTGTTCAACCTTCAATATCCCCATTTTGTTTTAAGCCTATTTTAAAGGTTCTATTTCTTTGGCTTTTGAATTCTGTTCAGTCTTGGTAATGAGATAATGGTTATATTTCCTATTAGGACCTCAGATTAAATTATTCAAAGTATTTATCAAGTTCATCCTTATCTTTCACCTCCTCTTACCTTAGTATGCTTTGAATTATGCTTTGTTATATTTTTTTTGTTTGTGATTTCCTCACTTATTAATGTTATAACATTTGATAATTCTATCTCTAGTCTAGTTTATCTTTATGTATATCTTTGTGTTTAGAGGAGCTTTCTTAATCAAGTTTTCTTTATTAAGTTTTCTACTTGCTTATTAATCAAGTTTTCTACTTGATTCATTATTAAGTTTTCTTTATTAAGTTTTCTACTTGCTTCTTTCATTAAGTTTCTTACTTGTTTATAAGTTATATTTTCCTTATATTCGTTTCATATAAGAATTTTTTATTTATAAAAGTAATCCTTAAAAAATAATTTTGTTTCTTAATCAATAGATTAGGTGTTCATAATATCTTTCTTAGTTAAAAGTCATTTGCTAATGGAATAAATCACCATGTTTACCATCACCTATAATTTCAAATTCCTTAGTTTGTACATATTTGTAGAAGTTAAATTAGATTTAATCCCATTCAGTTTCCTTACTTCTTTTGAAAGCCATTTTGACACTACTCCTTCTCGAGTTCTAATCACAATGAATGCATATCCTCAGAATCCTCAAGGATAGTGGAACTAGATAGTTTAGTTTAACCGTTATGTAGATTCATTATTTGCATGTATAGTTTAATTGTTGAAGTTCTTAAAGTATACCTAGTTGTTGTAATATTGTTTCCAATATTATAATTTTGTGTATAGTTAGTTTCTGAAGTTGTTTATGAAGCTTTCTAATTCTTAGATTAAGAAGTGGAATAGTTAAGTAATAGGTAGTTTAATTTCTTAGAGTAGTATTTTTTATATCTTCACATTTCAGTATTTTTTTATAGAGTAGAGTAGTATAGGTTGATACTACTCTAGTCTAATACTCTGTTCCGGTTTAATGACCTTAATAATTGAATTTATAGGATTTTGAATCGGTTTTTCATTTTGAAATATTTTTTGATCTTTTCTTTGTTAAAATATTTCCACGACACCTTAGGAACACCTCTACCTTCGCATATACTTTGCGTCAAATCTATGTTTACCATCCTCGATCGATAATTGAATATTTGGTGAATTAATTAAGACATTTTAACACCCAACATTTTTCGCGTCATTGTTGGGGAGTTGCTCTATAAGGTAGAATAGATTTAATTTTCTTATGAAGATTAGTAATAGGATGGTGGTGGGGGAGCGGTAAGACGAGAGGTAAGAACCTGCGCATCTGTTATAACAAACGCCCCCAAATCCAGTAGTAGCCTAAGTTTTATTTTAGTTTAGTTTTTCATGAATAGAGCTAGAGATTATAAGGGTAGATACGTTAGAACTAGTTCTCAAAACCTTATTAAAAATCCTATTAACCTTTACAGGGGACAAAATACCCTAACCACTAACTAAACAGAAAGGTATCGAAGAACCCACATAGGAAGTAGTTCTACTTCGAATCCTAAATAATTTATAGGAGAAACCATAGATGGTCAGGAAATCCTTGTGGGAAATCCTAAGGACCCCATTTCTGAAGAATTCCAAGAGGGTCATCCAATGGAAATCCTCAATCCTCCACTACTGTAGAAACCGAATGACTCTACTTTCTCATTAGTAGGGGATTCTAACTTTGTTAATTTCATTGATCCTGCCTAGATACAAGCTCTATTTGGAAGCTCAACAAATACAATTATTTCACATATCGAAACCTCCACAGTAGTACCTACCATCCCTATAGGACCCAATAAGAGTACGGTTGATCAAAGGAAGATATCCCCCAAAAAAGAACATTGGGATTCCCCATTATCACCTCGAAAGGATCCTCCTAGGCACACACTCTTTAGGAATCAAACCTACATCGAGAGACAGGGAGAGAATGAATATCATGATGAGGTTAGAAATGATGAAGGGGAAAGAGAAAATTGAACTAAGACTACCTTCGGGTTCCCTATTTTAGGCACTGCACAAGATGTAAATATGAAGAACATACCTCCACCCTCCTTACCTACTTTATATGGGAAGAACAATGAATATCAGGACACATTTTTGTTCAAGTTTGACATCCTCTGTAGAAGTTATAACTACCTACAAGATGCTCACAAATTAAAACTCTCTCTTGCTACACTGAAAGACTCCTCTTGAAGATGGTTCATGGGATTAGGAGAATACAGTATCAGGACTTGGGAAGATATGAGAACTACATTCTTGCAGATATATCAAGAGTATTGCAAACCCAGAGACTCTCAAAAGGATATTTTTAAGATACAACAATTCAAATACAAGAGCTTGGAATACTATCTCGAAATATTTATTTATACACTACGTAAATCTAAACATAATGATCTTTGAGAAGATGCAGTATGAACACTCTTCCTTAAAGGGATCTCAAAAGACCTGGTAGAAATCCTTAATCTCATGGCATCTGGCGATGTCTCCCACAAATTTTTCACCCAAATTGGGGATATGTGTAGAAATTACTCTAGAAGTAGGGGGAAAGTTGGGAGAAATATTCAAGAACCTTATAATAGAAATATAAAAGGGAATACTCCCATTTCAGGAGGAGTCACAAGGATAGAGTTAGGAAACCTATTGGAAAATTTTAAAATTGATATTTTAGGAGAAATGGGTTCCCAACTAGATGCATTACAAGCTAAGAAAAGGAAAGAATAGGAACGTGCAGCAACTAGTATTTTCTATCCAATATGAAGAAATAAACATCCCCAACAAGAATTCCCATTAAATAAAATATCCGTATGTCATATCTATACGAAAGAGAATCCAACAGATGATTTCCCATCGTTACCAGGGTTACAAGCCATATATAAAAGTGGGTGCATTGGTGAAACCTTGAGGAGGCCTCCTTGGAAATCAAGGGACCCCCCACCATATTACAATTTTTCACCACATCCCCCACCTTATTACCAACCCTAACAACCACCTGAATAGTGGAACATTACAAGTTGACAGCATTCACCACCCCAGTATCCTCCTCCTCCTCATTTTACTCAACAACAGTATTTTCCACAAGGGTGGAGGGGACAGTCCTACCCCCAGTCAACACCTGTCTCTACTCATCCTTATCATCAACATTCATCCAATACCCAACAATTGTTACCAATATTTGTGCCTCCAGTTCCTCTTATTACACAACAATCTCATCACTTCCAAAATACAAACCCTCCACAACCTACATTATTACCTGCACAACTGATACCTAATCCAAATAATAAGCCAACTCAAGCTCTTAACAGCATTGAGTTACAAACTCTTCCATCCTACATTATTTCAAATATACCTGTACATTAGATACAATTATGGTATGGAAGAGTTGTGAATGACAAACCCAAGTCATCAGTCGTCATTCATGAGGAAAATGAAGAAGTAGAAGATCCTAATGAAGTCATGAATGATACTATTTTTCAAGATGTGCCAAATATTTCAGTGCATACCAATCTATAGCAAGAATCCATTCAGGAACAAAGGATTCCTCCATTTCTAGAATGATTAGCAATAGAAAAACCTGTAGTCCATTCTGAGTATGACAATTTTAATGAACTAAAGAATATCTATGTCAAAATTCCTCTATTATAGGATATTAAGGATATATCAATTTACAGTAAGGTAATAAAGGAACTATGTATTAAATGACCAGAAAAGAAGAAAAAAGAACCCCTTACAATTCATGTTATAGGAGAGACGTCTAAGTGCATGACAGACTAGTCTTGGATTGCAAAATATACAAATCCAAGGGCCCCAGTAGTAACTCTTATTGTAAATAATACTTCCACAGATAATACACTTATCAATTTAGGATCTGCCATTAATATGATGACCACTGTAGTATTAGAAGCTTTACAGTTGGGACAATTTCTTCGGCTGACCCCCTCAATTCTGGAACTAGCAGGTCATACTACAGTAAAACCTATTGGGGTTCTAGATGACATTGTTGTATGAGTAGACTCATGGGAATATCCTGTTGATTTCATGGTAGTAGAATCAAAGGATCCTTCTAAAGGAAATCCTATTATACTGGTAAGTTTTAGATTTTTTACATTAAGCTAGCATTATATTAGGATCTTTAACTGAGAGAATAACAAGAACAATAATCAAACACAAGAGACAATGAACACAGTGCTTTTCCTCAGGGAAACCATAAATGGAGAAAACACCCCAACTTCCTCATAGATAGAATCAACACCAAAAGTAAAACCCCAAAACAGTAAGATAATCTCCAGATAGCAGTAACCTCTTTCTTCATAGCCCCAGTGTCTTCTTCTTCCTCAGCTATGCACTACAATTGCATGAGTGTGAGTGTGTGATAAATAGAGAGGCTAGCTCTCTATTTATACTAATTCTTGACTTGACTAAACCCTACTAGGGATGAATTCTCTAGGAGAGTCTAATAACCCTAGTGCCCTGGAACTGCAGGGACGTTAACCCTTGATCAATAGGAGGGTTACCCATAATGACTTGACATGACTTGTTTACATTATAGAACCTCCCAATAGGAACATCAGGGCATGACATCACTCAAGTACATTACAGACACATCCCAGAATAAACATCGGGGTATAATACATAATATATACAAGTGAATACATTCCAAAGTTACATTNCACAATTTATCAGCACAAGTCTTCTTCTCTGTATCATCTGGATCATCATCGAGTCCTCGTCATCTTCAAGTCATCTTCATCTTCAAGTCATCTTCATCTTCGGATCTGGATGATCACTCAATTTAGATCATCATCATTGGATCTAGATCATCATCACTGGATCTAGATCATCACTTAATCTGGATCATCATCACTGGATCTGGATCATCACTTGATTTGGATCATCATCACTAGATCTGGGTCATCACTCGATTTGAATCATCATTATGGATGCTATTTCATGATTCTTCTTGTCACAAGAATTTCTACAGGGCCAGCCCTTCTTCATGCTGGTTGGAGACCTAGCCTCCATGTAGGTCTTCTTCAATGCTTATATATGACACCAAGTAAGAATGGATCACCCAACACTTACATTTAACCATGAGAGGAACACATCCAACACCATGTTAGAAAATCACACCCATCACTCACATCTGGTCATGTAGGAACCAATCATATAGTCACATCAGAAAGGCCCAGCACTCACATCCAATCATGTAGGAACACATCCCACAACCCTATCGAAAAGGCTCAACGCTTATATCTAGCCATGCAGGAACACATCCTGTAACCATGCTAGAAAGGCTCTGCACTTATATCTAGTCATGCGAGGACACATCCTGCAACCTTTCTAGAAGGGCCCTGCACTTACATCCAACCATGCGGGAACAAATCTTGCAACCTTGCTGGAAGGGATTTACACTTACATCCAAACATGCGAGAACATATCTTGCAACCTTGTTGGAAGGGCTCTGCACTTACATCCAACCATGCGGGAACACATCCTGCAACCTTGCTAGAAGGGATCTGCACTTACATCCAACCATGCGGGAACACATCCTGCAACCTTGCTGGAAGGGCTCTGCACTTACATCCAACCATGCGGGAACACATCTTGCAACCTTTCTAGAAAGGCTCTGCACTTACATCCAACCATGCGGGAACACATATTGCAACCTTGCTGGAAAGGCTCTGCACTTACATCCAACCATGGGGGAACACATACTGCAATCTTGTTGGAAAGGCTCTCAACCCTAGGTTTAGGGTTCTTTGTAACTGACCAGGTGCATCCATTATCCAAGAGAATGGCATCAACCCATATATCTAATCAAGTGGGAATGCATCCCTCAATCACATCAAAATGGCCATTCACTCATATCTGATCATGCAGGAACGCATCCCATAGTCATATCAGAATGGCCCTCAGTCCTAGACCAAGTATTCTTGGTAACTAACCAGGCACCTCGATTCAAAGAATGGCAATAGCCCTTATATATGATCATGTAGGAACCAATCCTATAGTCTCATTAGAATGGATCGACACTCATATATGACATGGAAGGAACCAATCCTCTCACCATGAAAGAATGTCTCAACCCTTACATCTGACTAGGGAAGGAACCAATCCTCTCACCATGTCAGAATGGCTTAGATACTCATCAATTCCCCTTGGAAGGAACCTCGATCTAGAGAAAACCAAGCTTCTCCCTTAAGTACTCAAACTTCACTCTGGCTAATGGTTTTGTCAACACATCAGCTATATGTTCATCTGTCGCAACATACTGGAGCTTCACTACTCCCCTCTGCACCATATCCCTGATATAGTGATATTTTATCTCGATATGCTTCGACTTATCATGGAACACTAGGTTCTCTGACAAATTCACACAACCTTGATTGTCGCAACGTATATAAGTAGCATCTAACTGGATATCAAATAAATCAGACGGTAGCTTCCTCAGCCATACTGCCTCACAACTAGCTGAACAAGCTGTGACATACTCTTCTTTAGATGTACTCAGTTCCACACAATATTGCTTCCTACTAAACCAAGAGATCACATCTGATCCCATACTAAAGCAACACCCTGAAGTGATCTTCCTATCGATGGCACTGCCTGCCCAATTTGAATCGACACAACCCTCTAGGTTAATATTCTAATTCACCTCACACTTGAGCCCATAATCAACTATACCCCTCAGGTACCTCAGAATAAGCTTTGCAGCAATCAAGTGAACATGTCTCGAATCTATCAAGAACTGGCTCAAGGTGTTCAAAGCAAAGCAAATATATGGTCTCATGTTTGTCAGGTACATCAAGGACCCAATCCTCTAACAATACATCGTAGCATCAACCACTTTTGATGAAGCATCACTCAATAGCTTCAGGTTCGATAACATAGGTGTGGTCATGGACTTGCATTCCATCATCCCAAACCTCTTCAGGATCTCTATAGTATATTTCCCTTGTCCCAGGGAAATTCCATCTGCATTCTACCACACCTCCTTGCCTATAAAATAATGCATCATACCCAAGTCCTTCATCTCGAACTCAGCAGCAAGCTTCCTCTTCGTATCAGCAGTCAACCCATCCAATATACCTATTACAAACAGATCATATACACATAGTAGGAGCATCACTGGATTTCCATCTTCAACCTTTTAGTAAAGGTCGGAATCTGCTTTACTCTTGGTAAAGCCTAAACTAGAAAGAAAGCAGTCTTGACATCCATCTGGTGTATCTTCCATCTCATCACTGTAGCTATAGAAAGTACTGATCTCGTAGAAGTGTATCTATCTACAGGAGCAAAATTTTCTTCATAGTCTATTCCTTCTTCCTGGGAGAAACCACGAGCAACAAATCTTGCTTTATATTTTTCAATGCTGCCATCTGCAGCATGCTTGATCTTGTAGATCCATTTGGAGGTTACAATTAACTTCCCTTTTGGTCTTGGGACAACATTCCAATCATCATTCTTCATGATCGATTGATACTCTTCGATCATAGCATCCTTCCATTCTTTTCGTTCTGTCACTTCTTCATAATTGGAAGGTTCTTTATCGATGAAATCATAGAATAATGCTACATATCTAGAATGGGACCTTGTCCTCTTTCTTTCTCTGTGATTCTCTTCTGGAGCCCCGTATCTTTCTGCACCTTGGATAGCTTCTCATACACAAGTAGGTTTCCTCTTATGAGGATTATTCTCCTAAGGTGGATTTACAGGTTCTTGTGGTTCTTCAAATTGTCGATCTTCTTCTTGAGTTTCTTCGTTCATGGTTGTGTCATGAATTATGGGTGCTTTCGATTCTTCACGAACTTCAGCAGGTTTCTTTCTGGATTTGTTGTAAGCTAAGTCTTCATCAAATGTCACATCCCTACTGATGTCGATCATCTTGAATCCTAGGAAGTATATTCTGTAAGCCTTCGAGCTTTTAGAGTATCCCACAAATATACCCTTCTTTCCTGAAGGATCTAATTTTGTCCACTTCTCTTTTGGAATGTGTATGTACACTAGATAAATGAATATTCTGAGATGGATAACTTCTGGTTTCTTGCTGGAAAAGACTTCTTCAGGTGTCTTGTTCTTGAGTACTCTGTGTGGAGTACGATTCTGTACATACACTACTGTTCTGGTAGCTTCTTCCCATAATTGCATAGGAATATCTTGATCATGAAGCATTGCTCTTGAATCTTCCATGATAGTTATATTCTTCCTTTCTGCAATCCCATTATGTTGTGGATTATATGGAGTGGGCAACTCCCTCTAAATCTGTGAGTATTTGCATAACTCTTTGAATTCAATTGATGTGATTTCTTCACCATTATCTGATAGAAAAGTCTTGATCTTCTTTTGAGTGTGGTTCTTGATCAAGGCTTTGAATTCCTTGAACTTGCTGAATACTTCATCTTTGTTCTTCGTGAAGTAAATCCATGTCTTGCTAGAAAGGTCATCAATAAAAGAAACATAGTATACATACCCACTTAGTGAACTTGATGACATTGGACTGCATACATCGGAGTGGATGATTTCTAAGAATCCTTTTGCTTTTCTCTCACTACTTGGAAATGTCTTCTTTGTGTTCTTTCCTTTCACACATCGTTTGCAGACTCCGTCATGTTTTGCTTGAATTTCTGGAAGACCTTCAATAGCTTTGCTTTCAAGTGGTAGTGCTCTATAATGCACATGTGCAAGCCTTCTATGCCAAAGTTCATTTGGCTCTACTGTGTCATGGACCAAAGCCTGTTCTAGATGGCCCTTAAATTTGTATAGACCTCCTTCTTGTTCCCCAATCACTACTGCATCATTAATAGCCTTTGCCTTTGGCCACATTATGACTTGACCATATATAAATGCAACCCTCATTCATTTTGCATCTAATGCAAATATGGAGAGGAGGTTCTTCTTTAGTCCTGGTACAATCAATACTTCCTTCATTGTCATATATTTTCCAGAGTCTAGCTTATAGGAGGATTCCCCACTACCTTTTGTTGGATACTGGTAGTCATTTCCGAGCTTCACCTTGTGAGGTGATTCATGTTCTGATAGTTTCACAAAGGAATTTTTAAATCTTGTCATATGCTTGGAAGCTCCACTGTCTATAAGCCAATCATTGCTTCCATGAGTAATGTTTCTTGTGAGAACGGAAATCAAAACATATTCTTCATCACTTGAATAATATTCACTTTCATATCTAGTTCTCTTTGTGGAAAGTTCATCATCCTCTGCATCATGAGCATGATGTCTTCTCTTGTTTCCCTTCTTCTTATGGGAGTTAATCTTATTTCTAGGACAGTCTTTGGAAAAGTGTCCTCTTTCATCACATGTATAGCATCTTAATTTAGATAAGTGCTTTCTAATGTTATCTTTTTGGTGAAAGGTATTACCTCTGGAGTGATGAGATTTTCTTCTGCTTTTCTTGGAGTGAACTATGAGAGCTTGATCTTCACTTCCCATCTTCTTTTCCCGAGCTTCTAGATGAGCTTATTATTGAGAGCATTCTTCCCATAGTCTTCTGAACTTGACTAACTTCTTTCTGTCACATATTCCTTGAATAAAGGAGTTGCATGATCTAGGGAGACCATTAAAGGTGGTCATTACAATATCTGCATTTTCCACTTCTTCATCTACTGCTTCCAATTGTTCCTTGATCTGAGAGACCCTTGTAAAGTAAGACTTGATGGTTTCTGCAATGTGAATCTTTACATTCTTCAGTTGGTTTCTCAGAGTCATCTTTCGGTTTATGTTCTTCCCTTCAAACAATTTGGTTACGGTATCAAACATAGCTTTAGGTGTCTGTAGGGAGGACAGTTGTGGTATGAGGTGATCCTTAATTGAATTAGCAATGATCCTCTTTTACATAAACAACGTATTCTTGTGTAAGGCCTTAGCCTCATCTCCCTCTGGAACTGGAACCTTCTCACTAATATAGGAGTCCAACTCATTTTCTTCTAGGACCAGGAAGATCCTATACTTCCAGGCTCGGAAGTTATCGTCTCCCTCAAGATTTTCATCAAGCTTGGTGTGATGAGACATCTTAACTAAGAACCTCAAATGTAAATACAAAATATTTAGATCTTACCAGGTTAAGATGTCGAATCTGGATTTGGAGCTGAAATTCTGCAGTGCTAGTTCAGGAGCAGATTAAGGGTTTGATTTTCTAGAGTTCTGTCCAACCAAATGCTTTGATATTGATCTCTAAACTTCAATTTTGAGGAGGATATCAATCCAGGCCTCGGCTCACTAAAAAAAATTCACTTCTATGGAAATCCCTAATTTCTGGCAGCAGTGTCGGGTCCAAAACTAAAAAACCTCAAAACTGGATTCTGCTTCGATAGAAAGATGCGCACTAGGGAGGAGAGTTAATCCAACCTTCTTTTGCTGAAAATCAGTGGAGAAAGATCCACAAAGTAGGAATCCCTAGTTTCTGCAGTTGCACAGTGTCTTCTTCTCAGGTTAGCTTTGATACCATGTTATATTTTTAACATTAAGCTAGCATTATATTAGGATCTTTAACTGAGAGAATAACAAGCACAACAATCAAACACAAGAGACAATGAACATAGTGTTTTTCCTCAGGAAAACCATAAATGGAGAAAAACCCTTAACTTGCTCATAGATAGAATCAACACCAAAAGTAAGACCCCAAAACAGTAAGATGATCTCCTGACAGAAGTAACCTCTTTCTTCCTAGCCCCAGTGTCTTCTTCTTGCTCAACTATGCTCTAAAAATGAGTGTGAGTGAGTGTGTGATAAATAGAGAGGCTAGCTCAATATTTATACTAATTCTCGACTTAACTAAACCCTACTAGGGGAGAATTTTCTAGGAGATTCTAATAACCCTAGTGCCCTGGAACTGCGGGGACTTTAACCCTTGATCAATATTAGGGTTACCCACAATGACTTGACATGACTTGTTTACATTATAGAACCTCCCGATAGGAACATCGGGGCATGACATGACTCAACTACATTACAGACACATCCCAAAATAAACATGAGGGTACAATACATAAGATGTATAAGTGAATACATTCCGAAGTTACAATTACATCAACATGAAGACCATGTTTAACTACCGCCAACGCCTTCATAGGATTAGGGATGGGGAAATGACCATTTCTAATGGGTTGTCCACAAAAAAATTGGCTTTATACCCTGAGAAAAATCGATAATTGAAACCTTGTGGTGGTTAGATTTCCCCTTTGGGGATGAAAATATTGAAGATCTATCATTTCCTAGTGTCTATTCCTGGGCACTTCAGGAGAAGACTACTGAGAATGTGCTAAACCAATTTGTCTCTTCATCAACTTGTATAGATTTTCCTCAGTATTTTGCTCAACTTAATAAAAATTTTGGGGATAAATTCCAATAGCATATGTCCCTTTCAACATTCATGAATACACCATGTGTCTTTTCAATTGAAGAGTATATGGGGTCTTATACCATGCCTTGTGAGGTTATCCCTGGAAAATTTTTACACATAAATGCAGGGTTAACTGAGACTCAACAAGAACAATTGCTTAATGTCCTTAAAAGTCAATCCAGAGCATTTGCATGGGAATACATTGACATGAAATTACACACCCTGACACTTGTATTCACCATATTTCATTAGAGGAAATTTCAACTCAAAATGGGCCTCCTAAAAAAAAGTAATAAAATAATAGTTAAAATAATAAAATAATATTTATTAATTTTGGAGGAATAAAAGCAAAAAAATACTTTTTTGTTTGTATTTTCGACATATCTCCCTGTGA
Source organism: Pseudotsuga menziesii (assembly GCA_001517045.1). Classification (NCBI taxonomy): domain Eukaryota; kingdom Viridiplantae; phylum Streptophyta; class Pinopsida; order Pinales; family Pinaceae; genus Pseudotsuga; species Pseudotsuga menziesii. The sequence continues at coordinate 67,988 of LPNX011092425.1, read as the reverse complement.
TTTTACTCTAATTTTGATCGTGAGAGCTCTTTGGATGCATAATTAAATTACGCATCCAACGAGTACCCACTCGACATACTTTTGACGGACCCCGCTACCCCAAAAACAAGAAATACCTGAAAAATCGTGATGATGATGTCATCATCATGTTTTTCAGGTATTTCTTGTTTTTGGGGTAGTGGGGTCCATCAAAAGTATGTTGAGTGGGTACTCGTTGGATGTGGAATTTAATTCCGCAGCCAATGAGCTCTCCCGATCGAAATTTGAGTAAAAACACAGGGAGATATGTTGAAAATACAAACAAAAAAGTAGTTTTTTTAATGATACCTATCCCCAAATTTATTTTAAAAAAATGTTTAAGACCTATACGGTATTTCAAATTTAAAGGAATTTCATTAGCTAACACATCATGACATGGAATCTGATTTAAAGTTAAAAGGCCCATTTTGAGTTGAAATTTCCTCTAATGTACATGGATTCCAATATATCCCCTATAACGAAGCCTCGGAGGAGAATGAACCCTGCTTTGAAAGATATAGTGAAAGAGGAGTTACAAAAAATTCTCAATGTTGGTTTCATCTATCCTATATCTGATAGTAAATGGGTTTCTCCTCTAGCGATAGTCCCAAATAAAGTCATAGGGAAATGGCGTATTTGTGTTGATTTTAGAGAGACAAATAAGGCCACTCTTAAATACTACTTCCCTTTTCCCTTTATTAATCACGTGCTAGATGCTTTGTTTGGTAAGCAATATTTTTCCTTCCTTAATGGGTATAGTGGATACAATCAGATTTTGATAGCACCCGAGGATTAGGATAATACCACTTTTACATGCCCTTGGGGAACATATGCCTATAGAGTTTTGCAATTTGGCTTAGGTAACACACCTGCCACTTTTCAAGAAGTAGTCTTAGGGACTTTTGTTGATCTTATAGATGACTGTGTAGAAGCGTACATGGATGATTTTACAGCCTATGGTAATACCTTTCAATATGCCCTTGATAACCTTGAGAAGGTCCTAATTCAATGTCAAGAAACAAACCTCTCCCTTAGTCACGAAAAATGAAAATGTTATTAACATAAGGTATAGTCTTGGGGCATTATGTTTCTTCCCAAGGAATCAATGTAGATCTTGCTAAAATAGAAGTAATTGTTGGCCTTCCCTCTCCAAAAAATCAAAAAGAGGTAAGGAGCTTTCTTGGCCATGCACATTACTATCTTCGTTCTATTGAAAATTTTAGTAAAATAGATGCACCAATGTTTAAGCTGCTTACAAAGGATGTAGAATTCCAATGGACTGGATCTTTTTAAAGTGCTTTTGAAGTCCTAAAAGATAAATTATCAGTGGCACAAATAGTTAGGGGTCTCGATTGGTCCCTTCCTTTCCATATATCCACTGATGCTTCTGATACATACATACGAGGAGTCCTAGGACAAAAATAAGGCCAAGCATCTTATGCCATTTACTTTGTTAGCAAGAATTTAGCTCCTGCCAAACTAGATTACACTGTCACTAAAAACGAATTATTGGTAGTAGTCTATGCCATTAATAAAGTTCATCATTATATTACAGGATATGAATTTTTCATGCATACAGACCATTCTACCATCATATTTTTGATGAATAAACCAATTACCAATGGTAGAGTGACCCGATGGATTCTTCTATTACAAGAATTTAATGTCGATATCGTCGATCGACCTAGTAGGGAAAATTTGGTAGCAGATTTCCTCTCTTGTATTCAACATGATGATGGTGCTAAACCTGTTGATGATACTTTTCCTGACGAACATTTATTTGTTATGTTTGTTCAAACCCCTTGGTTTGAAGACATTGGTAATTATTTAGCAACTGGGAAATTACCAAACCACCTGTCCCAACACGAGAAACATCCCATTATAGTCCAGATATTTAACTATTCCTGGGTTGATAATGACCTCTTTTGCATTCGTCCATATCTTATTATTAGAAGATGTGTATGAGAGGATGAGATGACAGAAATCCTCCATGCATGCCATGATGGGTCATGTGGGGCACACTTTTCGGACAAGTGGATGAAATACAAAGTATTTCATTCTGGTTTTCACTGACCAAACATTTTTAAGAATGGTACCAGATATGTTAGAACATGTGACAGCTTCCAAAGAATGGGTAGACCTACGTCATCTGATAAGATGCCCTCATAACCTCAGGTCATGATTGAGCCTTTTGAGAAGAGGGCTCTTGATTTTGTAGGACCAATTTCTCCCATGTCCCGTAAAAAGAAGTATCTCTTAGTTTGCATAGACTACCTTACCAAATGGGTAGAATCTAAATCTTTGTTTAGGGATATAGAGAAATCTATGGTAGAATTTATATATGGAGAAATATTCACTCGATTTGGGGTTCCTAGAGAAATCGAGTTCCAAGTTAATACCTTTCGTATGGCCGCATAGTTAGGCATGGATTTGGACAAGGCACATAAACAACAAGTTTTACAGATTAATGAATTAGATGAGATTAGACAAGATGCACTCCAAAGAACAATGTTAATACAGAATCAATAGAAGAAATGGCATGATAAATTTGTTAACCAAAATCAATTTAATACCGGGGATTGGGAATTACTATTCGAATCAAGGAACAAAGATTTTAAAGGAAAATTAACTACCCGTTGGATGGGTCCATATGAAGAAGTTACACCTGTCAATAATGGGTCAGTAGAAATTAAGACAATTGATGGTTCACAAATTTCCTTTGTAGTAAATGGACACATACTTAGACTTTATCACCAACCAATATCTAAATAGAATTTTGTATGAAATGTCTTGCAGCAGAAGGAGATGGAACTAGTTGAAGAGGAAATTATTCCTCCTCCTCCTAATCCTTAAATTTATTCGGGGTTTTCATTACAGGTATATATATATATATATATATATATATATATATATATATATGTTTGTGTTCACTCAAATAAATAAGATTCATTTCTAACAAATTAACGACATTAATATAGAGGATTCATTCCCATGATCACCTGTTGCAGTTTTGTAAATTAAAACAGGAAGACTCTTTTCCTTTTTCTCATTTTATGAATTTTATAGATGCTTTTGTTATGAATAAATATGAATCATGTAACAAGTGATTTTATAGTTTGATTACAAATACTTTGTCTCTATAAGTAGCTCATGAGGTATTATCTGATAAAGGAAGTGCACTAAAATACTGATAATGTATCTTAATTCTTTTTGGGTACTTTCGAAAATTGAATTTTATAGTGAAAATTAAAAGAATTCTCTGTATATCATTTTCTCTATGATTCGTTATGATCTTATATATGCTATTTTGATTCAGACATGTACATTTCTGATTTATTGGAACAGTTGCTTGAAAGACCTACTCTAATCATCATGTTCTTCAGATTCTCATCTTACACCTATGGAATACTAGTTCATCCTATAATTATTATCAAAACCTATCTCTTAACCATTTTTGTGGTAACTCAAGAGTAAGTGGAATTTCTGTTTGTGGGGAACATTATTGATCTTTTATGAAGGACTGAGAAGTCAAGGGACATCTTTAAGTTATTATATTTTGATATGATCTATGGTTTTGTCCATTATAAAAGTTACTTATAAGGTTTTCTCTAGAAGTTGAATTATGTGTTTAGTAGGATTAACATGCTCTAGTGCCAATCGGATTCCATATATTTAAAATTATTATACGAGGAAAAATCATCGGGGTACTGAACAGACCTGCTGGAAATGGGTCAATGTAAGTAACATATTAAAAAAAGGAAGCTCGGTAGATCCAAGTAAACCTGTCAGGGTACTGAACAGGCCTAATGGCAGCGTGTCTATGCTTGCATGGTACCAAGATAAACCCACTGGGGTACTGAACAAACCTGTTGGCAGCGGGGAAATATCGGGTAAAAGGGATCTAGTTAATGCACCACTATGCACATGGTTCATCAAAAATGATAATATATACATGCTATATTTTTATCATTTAAGCAATATGATCTTAGGATCTTATCTAAGAGAATAACATGCACAACAATAATAACAAGAGACAAGAGACACAAAGAATTTTCCTCAAGGAAACAGTAAAGGAGAAAACCCTACAACTTCCTCAGAGATAGAATGATTACCAATAGAAAAAGTAAAACCCAAAAACATAAACATGATCTCCAACAACTGATTTCTCTCACTTGTGCTAGCAGTTCCTCTCTCACTCATGCGCCCCAGTTCAGTGAATGTATGTGATAAATAGAGAGGCTCATTCTCTATTTATATTCTTTCATTCACTTAATATTTGACTCTATTATGTACGCTCGAGTCATCCTAACTTAGTTATGTAGGCTCGAGTAACCACAACTAGGGTATTAATGACTTGACTTACATTAACTCACCAGGGCCGACTTCTCTAAGATATTCTAACAACCCTAGTGCCCCAAAACCATTGGGACTTTAACACTTGATCAATAAGGACTATTACCCTCTATGACTTTACATGACTTGTTTACATTATTGATTCTCCTGATAGGAACATTAGGGTATGACATGACTCAATTACATTATAGATACTTCCTGATAGGAACATCGGGGTATACTACATAAGATATACATGTGAATACATTCCGAAGTTACAAATACATCAACACTCCCTCTTAACTAGGAAGGTATTCTCTTGACACAATTTATCAACACAAGTCTTCTTTTCAGGATCAAGTGTGGATCATCATTGGATCATCATCATCACTACTTCTTCCATCTCGATCAATTGGTGCTATCTCTCAATTATTCTCGTCATAGGAATTTCTACAGAGCAAGCCTGTTTTCATGGTGGTTGTAGGCCTAGTCTCGATGTAGATATTCATCTTCTTCAGCACTTATATCTGACCATGGAAGGAACACATCCCACAACCATGTCAAAAAGGCCCACCCAGTACTTACATCTGACCATGGGGGGAACACATCCACCACCATGTCAGAAAGGCACTCCTAGAACTTACATCTGACCATGGGAGGAACACATCCCTCAACCATGTCAGAAAGGCCCAACACTCACATCCGATCATGGGAGGAACACATCCCGCAACCATATCGAAAAGGCCCAACACTTATATCCAACCATGGGAGGAACACATCGTGCAACCATGTTGGAAATACTTAGCACTTATATTTGACCATGGGAGGAACACATCCCGCAACCATGTCAGAATGGCCCAGCACTTATATCCTCTCATGGGAGGAACACATCCCACAACCATATTAGAAAGGATCAACACTTATATCCAACAATGGGAGGAACACATCCCTCAACCATGTTGGAAAGGCTCAGCACGTATATCTGACCATGGGAGGAACACATCTTGCAACCATGTCAGAAGGGATCTGCAATTACATCTGATAATGTGGGAACACATCATGTAATCATATCAGAATGGATATGCACTTACATATAATCATGTGGGAGCACATCCCAGAATAATATCAGAATGCCACTGCACTTACATCTAATCATGTGGGAACACATCCTATAATCATATCAGAATGGATCTGCACTTACATCTGATCATGTGGGAACACATCCTGCAGTCATATCAGAATGGCTTCGCACTTACAACTGATCATGGAAGTAACCAATCCTATCACCATGTCAGAAGGCCTCATGGACTCATCACTTCCCCTTGGAAGGAAACTCGATCTGGAGAACACCAAGCTTATCCCTGAAGTACTCAAATTTCACTCTAGCTAATGGTTTGGTCAACGCATCAGCTATCTACTCATCCATCAGAACATACAAGAGCTTCACTACTCCTCTCTACACCATATCCCTGATGTCATGTCCCCTCAAATTGACCATTAAAAAGTGTTGACCATACTAAGTTCCTAGGGAATCGAAATTGATATTAATTATTCCTCATAGGATAAATTTCACTAATAATTGTTTTAAGGCATGTATTTAATTTTATCTTAGCAATTTTATTTATTATGCACAATAATGATGTGGAATTAAGGCTGCCATGTCAGGAGGGCACAATGGGGAAAGCTAGTCAACTTCCCTTGGTAAAAATAAGAAAGTCCATGACAAAAGCAAACAGGAGAATAAATGGAAGTTTCCTAAAAGGATTAAAAAGCAGACAGAGGGAAAAGCAGGAAAGTTTTTGAAGGAAAGAAAAAGTTTCCTTATGACCCAGGAAAAGAAAAAAGTTGTCATAACTCAAAAGAGGCATCTTTTGACTAAGGGAGGGAACAGTTTCTAATTTTGATGGATGATTTGGACTTGGAAACAATTCCACATGGTCCTACTTTACTAATTTCCTAAAGTGGGTGCTTTTCTGGTTAGGGTTAGCTCACCCATGGGGTTGACTTGCTCTCATAGGTTACCATTGGCCTCAACTTACTAAGTAGGTCATCCATAATTCTATTAAAGGTGAACTCAATACCATTGATTCAATTTGGATGATTTGATATTTTGGTTATGCTATGTGAGCATACTCTCTGAGTGTTGTGCCTCAGACCATTGGGTGATGATCACCAAACCCCTCCTCCCTTCTCTTCCATCTCCCTTTATCTTCTATTGTAGGCATGGAGTGATACATTGCATCCATTAAAGTATGATAATAATTATTTTCATCCTACAAAACATTCAGTTCGATATCCATTGAATCCCATGGTTCACCTATGCTCTCAGTTGCTTTTGCCTGTCATGTTCTGGGCCTCATGCCCCTTTATTTTGGAGTCTCCCTATAATGGTGAGTTTAGTATATGATTTATGATATGTAGCAGAATATTAATATACAATTTATCTATATTATGTCTAAACATATTTGTCCATAAATAATTCTGTCTTCAGTTTCCTCGAAAAACCTTATTTTATCAATGTATGGGGGAAAATTGATGAATCTGAGTGCTATGAGAAATATGCAAGGTTGGGGGAATTTATGAAGAGAGTTTATATGTTCATTGGGATGTTATATATCTCTGAAATAATTCATATGTATCTCAGAAATTAATTTTATAGGAATTAACTGCTTAAATTCAGACCCTAGCTAGATTGCTAGCTTTCAATGACTAGTCTTGCCAAATTTAATGTAAAATGAGTTCTACTAACTCAAACTGAGCCCTGTTAGTTATTGTGGGTCACTAATAGACATAAATTCCCTTAAATTCCTCCAAAAAAAATTTTCATTTGGATCATGCCACTTTTTTGAATCCTCCTTTGTGCAGGGTTTCTCTTGACCAAAATTGCAAGAAATCCCCAAAGTCACCCAAAACACCTCAAAATTTCCAGAACCTAAAAAAAATGTTTAAATACCTTTTTATATATTAAATTAAGGCTCTAAAAAATCTCTACAAGTTTCCCTAAGCCTCTGGTTGAAACAAGTAGAACTACTCTCCTTAGTTGCACGGTTTGGCTGCCCAAAAGCGTGGTAGTAGGTTTCCGCGGCGTGGATTATAAAAACTAAATGGAAACAGATTTAAATGTGTTAGGGGAGAGGAAATTCAATGTCTGAAATATCTTTTTTTTCTTCCCACTGATCACTCTTGTCCTCTGCAAAATCTCCCAGAAAAAACGCTAGTTTTTGCCAATCCGAGAAGGATCTCTGTGAACCCCTTAAATTTCAGAATTATTTAAGAAAAATTACAGAATTAAAGTGTTCAGGTCTGTACACCAAACTTAGGACATTATATTGGTATTAGATCTCTTTCCTTGGATCATCCTGGGTAAATAAATCTCTCATTGAAGAAATTTGCAACAATGTCATACAATGGGGATGACTATGATGAGCAGAATGAAGAATACTGCAGAAGATATGTAGAAGAAGAAATTCTTTATGTTGATGGAAGCCTACCAAAAAATGAATATGATGAAAACTATTGGATATCAGAAGGAGAAGATATCAGATCGTATTCTCCAATGGTTAAGAAAAACTTAACAGTGATTATTGAAGCATGTGAGAACATGTCCCACTGCTACGAGGACTATCTTGATTTGGGTAGGAATATTTGTGCAAACCTTTCTTTTAGAGATTATATTTATTTCAAGTATGGATTCTGGACCATGCATGATTATGATCATTCTTTCAAGAGTATTAATCTATCCAGACAGGAACCAAGTTGTTCCAACTCTCCGAGAAAAGAAGAAGAAGACATAACCAAAGGTGAAGATTCATCCAAGTCATCGGCATGTTCGAGATTTAAGAGTTTTTTTGGTTTTTCTTCAAATAGATATTCTAAATATTGTGACATGAGTAGCAATAAATATGATGTATATTTAAGTTCCTTGAATAATAAGAGAAACAAAGTGAAGACAAAGATCCAAGAGGTGAAGTACAAATCAACACAAGGCGGTTGCATAAGAGAAGAGGTTGAAGAGGAATGCAATTCAAGTTTCTTGGTGGGTGATCTCCGAATCACTACTAAAGGTTATGTCTCATGTATGGGTGGTGAGACATATTTTGGATAAGATCCAAAAGAGGTACACAAAACAGATTTAAAGTCACCTTCTGAGCCACATAATGAAGATGAAAACAAGGCCACACCGCTTGGGTGTGGGGCAGAAATTTTGGTGGAAGAGCAGGCCACCATAGTATCCATACAAAAAGATGGTAATGTTAAGAACATGGATAGTAAAATTTCTTATTTTTGTAGCAGCCCTGTACACCTGCAACCATCTGATCCATGTAAAGATAAAAAATTCTTCCTTTGCATTTGAGAACTACAAAAGGAAGGCCAATTGTGAGGGAGATAAATTCAGTCCTATTTTCCCTATTGGTGATCACATAATCAGTGCAAAGAAGGGTGATATTGTCAATGATGATAATATGTTGAAGGAATATTTTGGATTAGATCCAAAAGAAGAGAAAATATCAGATCTGAATTGATTATTTGAATTTCCCAATGAAGTGGAAGACAAGCCCCCACCAGCTAGGTGTGAACTAGGAAATCTGAAGGAGAAACATCTAGTGCAAAGGGATGCAAAAATTTATGAATTTTGGACTCTCTTGCAGCATGATGAATTTGCATCCACATCAGATGAGAGGCTTGAAATCATTGAGAATCCCACTCCCAAAATCACCATTGTGGAGATCTATGAGCCATCCAGTCTTGTAGGTGGGAAATCAAAAAGAAAGATTCATAAAGAGAAGTACAAGTCACAACAGGACAATTGCAAGAAAGAAGAAGGGGGTGATTTTCCTCAAGAACCCCACTCATTTCCTTGGCCTTTAAAAATGGATGAAAATAATATTCAAAAGGCTTTACACCTTCTCTAAGACACGCATTCTTCAGTGACACACCAGTGTTGGATAGCTGCTTCATTGGAAGATCAATCTTCTCTTGAATCCAAGGAGGAGATGCAGAAGGCATTGTCTACAATACAAGGAGAATTCTTAAAATTTCTTTCTAATAGAGATGATTTGATTGAGGTTGCTAATGTGTTGCATGGATCATCCTTAAAGGATGGATAATAAATTTGCAAGTTCACACAAGATTTATTGACCACCCAAGATTCCTTGAAGAGCACTCAATGTGCACTCCAAAAATCCAATATGGAAATAGAGAAACTTCATGAGAAGTTGAAAAGGTATTACCTACCCTCCTACACACCATTCAACCATATTCACAAGGATGATTGCATTCTTGAATAGAGGGATGAATCTCATGAGATGGTGGATCATGAGATGCACTTAGATTTGCAGGTGCTTGTAAAAAGCTACGAGGAAGATAATATTAGCCAAGCACACATTGAGGTTGAAAGGAAGGATGAAGTGTTCTTCTCTACCATAAAGATGTTTTATCACATTACTTATGGATCAGAAAATAAAATTCCTTATTCATCCATTGATTGGGTGGATAGAGACACCTTTAAAGTGAAGAAGGTGGGAGATGAAGAATTTAATTTCTGCAATAATTTTTTTGTTGTGACCGACATTTCCTTGGCATGTGGGAAGCCACAAGGATTTAATTTGCAGAAATTGGATACATTCCATACACATGCACATGAGGTGCATTCTAATTTTTTTGTGCTTGAGGACTATACAGACAAGTTTGATGAGAACCAAGCACTTGGTCTTTTACAGAAAAATTGTAATTGTTTCCTGAAAAGAATCTCTTCCCCATGGGAGATTCATATGAGGATGAAGAGGGGGCAGACATAAGTTGGGTGGATAAGTATTGTAGAGATATGATTCACAGTTCTATCCACACTTCTATTTCAGCCTCATCAAGAGAGAATGAAATTTGGGAGAAGTAATTTTCCTTGGTGGTGCAACAAGAAGAGCTAGAGGCTTTCCTAGTTGTTCATGATGACTTGTGGAATGCACCATCACCCTGACATCAGCCACATAGGAACATATTGCTGTCACTTGCTGCCATTCAACCACATGTGGATTGGTTGGAAGATTACATGTCACACATGGAGTCTTCTTGCAGAAAAATTTCTGCTCATGAGCAGTGGAAGGCAGCTGAGCAATCAAACTACCAAGATGAATTGATGAGAAAAACATCTTGCATCAAGTGGTCTTGGTGGAGGAAAAAAACACATTTGGATGGATTCTTGTACCCTATGACCAGTGGCAGAGAGTTGAGCCATTGGAAGTGTTCACATGTAACTTTTGGTTGGAGTGCCAGTACCCTCTCAGATTGGATGATGGGACACTTAATTATTTTTCCTTCTTGCATTTGTGGAGATAATTGTGATGCATCATCTTATTCTAAGCAGTTTGGGAATCCTTGTTGCTTGAATGATGCCTATACTCATTGGGATTGGACACGGGACTCACACCTATGTATTTGCAGCAACATAATTGTGAGATTCAATGCTGATGTGCATCAAGAACATAAGGAACTTTATGTTGGGTGGGGAAGTCTGACAGATTTCCAACTTTGCATTGAGAATTTCTAGTTTTCAGTGTAGTGGTATGATGTCCACATCATGAATGTCATTCCTTGTGATGATAAATTTGTATGGTTGATTCTAATGTTTGAATACTTACAGTCGAGGAAATGGGATCCAGGAATAAATTGTCCTGATAAGTTGTGTGGGAAGGAATTCTCATTGAAGGGGGTGCAATGCAAGCAATGGGACCCTGGCATTGCTTGTTTTGGAGAAACTTTGCAGGATGGATTGACAGAGAAAGTCAACATTTTTTTCAAAATGGATTCATGCTCCATTTCTTCTACATGGTGAACAAATTTGCAGCACTATGGAGTGCTTCTACTTGAGCACAAGCAGATTTGGGAGGGGAGGATTGTCATGTCCCCTCAAATTGACCATTAAAAAGTTTTGACCATGCTAAGTTCCTAGGGGCTCAAAATTGATATTAATTATTCCTCATAGGATAAAATTTGCTAATAATTGTTTTAAGGCATGTATTTAATTTTATCTCAGTAATTTTATTTATTATGCACAATAATGATGTGGAATTAAGGCTGCCATGTCAGGAGGGAACAATGGGAAAAGCTAGTCAACTTGCCTTGGTAAAAATAAGAAAGTCCATGACAAAAGCAAACAGGAGAATAAATGGAAGTTTCCTAAAAGCAGTAAAAACCAGACAGAGGGAAAAGAAGGAAAGTTTTTGAAGGAAAGAAAAAGTTTCCTTATGACCCAAGAAAAGTAGAAAGCTGTCATAACTCAAAAGAGGCATCTTTTGACTAAGGGAGGGCACAGTTTCTAATTTTGAAGGATGATATGGACTTGGAAACAATTCCACATGGTCCTACTTTCCTAATTGGCTAAAGGGGGTGCTTTTGTGGCTAGGGTTAGGTCACCCATGGGGTTGACTTGCTCTCACAGGTCACCATTGGCCTCAACTTACTAAGCAGGTCATCCAAAATTCTATAAAAGGTGAATTCAACCCCATTGATTCAGTTTGGATGATTTTATATTGTGTTTATTCTATGTGAGCATACTCTTTGAGTGTTGTGCCTCAGACCATTGGGTGATGATCCCCAAACCCCTCCCCCCTTCTCTTCCATCTCCTTTTATCTTCTATTGCGGGAATGGAGTGATACATTGCAGCCATTGAATTATGATCAGAGTTATTTTCATCCTCCAACACGTTCAGGTCAAGATCCAGTGAATCTCATGCTTCACCTATGCTCACTGCCACTTTTGTCGGTCATGTTATGGGCCTCCTGCGCCTTTATTTTGGAGTCTCCCTGTAATGGTCATTTTAGTATATGATTTATGATTTGTAGAAGCATATTAATCTTTAATTTATATATATCAGGTCAAAAATATCTTTCCATAAATAATTTCGTCTTCAGTTTCCTCAAAAAGGCTTATTTTATCAATGTATGGGGGAAAATTGATGAATCTGAGTGCTATGAGAAATATGAAAGGTTGGGGGACTTTATGAAGAGATTTTATATGTTCATTTGGTATTTTATTTATCTCTTTCATAATTTGTATGTATATCAAAAATTAATTTTACACGAATTAACTGCTTAAATTCAAACCCCAGCTAGATTGCTAGCTTTCAATGACTAGTCTTGCGAAATTTAATGTAAAATGAGTTATGCTAACTAAAAATGAGCCCCGTTAGTTCCTGTGGGTCACTGACACACCCAACTTCTGTTACATACCTCTAGAAATATTTTTCATTGCGATCATGCCACTTTTTTGTTTCCTCCTTTGCGTAGGGTTTCTCTTGACCAAAATTGAAAGAAATCCCCAAATTCACCCAAACCACCTCACAATTTCTAGAACCTCAAAAAAATGTTTAAATACATTTTTATATATTAAATTAAGGCTGTAAAAAACCTATGCAAGTTTCCGTAAGCCTCTAGTTGAAACAGGTAGAACTACTCTCCTTAGTTGCACGGTTTGGCTTCCCAGAAGCGTGGTAGTAAGTTTTCATGGTGTGGAATCTGAAACCTAAATGGCACCATATATAAATGTGTTAGGGGAGAGGAAATTCATTGTATTACATCTCTTTGTTTTCTTCCCACTGATCACTCTTGTCCTCTGCAAAATCACCCAGAAGAAACCCTTGTTTTTGCTAATCCGAGAAGGCTCTCTGTGAACCCCTTAAATTTTAGAATTATTTAAAAAAAATTATAGAATTAAAGTGTTCAGGTTTGTACACTAGAATTAGGACATTACACTTGATATAGTGATATTTGATCTTGATATGCTTCTACTTGTCATGAAACATTAGGTTCTCTGACAACTTCACACAACTCTGGTTGTCGCAATATATATAAGTAACATCCAACTTGAGATCAAACAAATCATATAGTAGCTTCCTTAGCCACACTACCTCACAACTAGCTGAACAATATGTGACAAACTCTGTTTCGGTTGTACTCAGTGCCATGCAGGACTATTTCCTACTAAACCAAGAGATAACACTCGATCCCATACTGAAGCAACACCCAAAAGTGCTCTTCCTACCAATGGAACTGCCTGCCCAACCTGAATCCATATAACCATCTAGTTTAATCTTTTGATTTGCCTCATACTTGAGCCCATAATCAACTGTACCCTTTAGGTACCTCAGAATATGCTTTGGAGGAATCAATTGAACATGTCTTGCATAGGTTAAATACTGTCTCAATGTGTTCACAACAAAGAAAATGTCTGGTCCCATGTTTGTCAAGTACATCAAGGACCCAATCATATGATGATACATTGTAGCATCAATCGACTTTGATGAAGTATCACTCAATAGCTTCAAGTTCGATGCCATAAGTGTGGTCATGGCTTTACAAACCATAATCCCAAACCTATTTAAAATCTATATTGCATACTTACCTTGTCCTAGGGATATTCCATCTGAATTCTTCCACACCCCCATGCCTAGAAAATAGGGCATAATGCCCAAGTCCTTCATCTCAAACTCGATAGCAAGTCTCCTTCTTGCATCTCTAATGAGTTCCTCTTTTCCTATCAAGAACATGCCATCGACATATAACAGGAGCATAACTAGTATTTCACCTCAACCTTGAAGTAAAGCTTGGAATCCGCTTTACTATCAGTAAATCCTAGAGCCATCAATAAGCTGTCCATCCTGTCGTACCATGTCAAACCTCAGGATCTTCTACAGTCACTCCCTCTGAAGCAGAGCATTATTATCCCTCCGACTTTTGTACTCTATGTATCATGTACTGGAGTGACAAGTAGCTTCCTCTACTCCTATTATTCTATGTATCCATCTAAGTTCATTGGATACCAAGATCCTCTATCTTGAAAATGTTCTTCTCGCACCCATCTGTGAGCTTTTCATCCTCTATAGGATTTCATCTTCAACCTTGTAGCAAAGGTTAAGGTCTTCATCACTCTAGGTGATATTCAATTTCCTCATGTACGTGTTATCCCATGGGTGTCTTTTGAGCTTGTACAAGGCCTTCTTTAGTTTGCACACATGAGTCTGCCTATCATGTGGCTCAACTCCCACTGGCTGCAAATGTCTCTTCATAGTCTATGCCTTCTTTCTGTCAAAAGCCTCATTCTACGAATCATGCCTTGTATCCCACAATGTTTTCATCTACTGCATGCTGGATCTTGTAGATCCATATGGAAGATACTATTGACTTCCCTTCAGGTCTCGATGCCGCATCCTAGACATCATTATTCTTGAATTAGTACTCTCCTTCCCTTTCTTTTTTTCTTATTCTTCATAGCTGGAAGGATTTTCTTCAATGATGTCGCTCAACATTGTTACATAACTACACTGTGTTTGAGGCCTCTTGAAGTCTCTTCATACTATTCTTTATTTTGGATTATTTCATGAACTGTCATCACTTGTTCTTCAGAACAAGTCTCATCCTTCTTTTCTTGTAGGCAATTGTACATGATATTTCCTACAAGTTAAATGCATTTGTATGGTTAGAAACATTTCATAAGGCATATTCATAATGGAAAATTCTGATGCATAAAGATATAATCATGCAACTATTTTAGCCAATACAACATTCATCCATATCTCATGGAAACTTTTCTATATTCTTTCCATCTCTACCAAGACATCATTGATATTGTGCACTAATCCAATATGTCAGCAAAGAGGTTTCATTCTAGATAAGTAGAAATGGAGAGTTGTATAGAACCATGAGCTACTTACCCATCACATGCATATTATTAGTATACTGTCATTAATGCAAACATTCTATCATGCATCATACATCAACTGAATATAAACAAATGCATAACAAAAGAATATCATGAAATGACAATTGAATACTTATCTTTATTTGTTTTGTGGGTATACTCCTTCTTTCAACTTCATCGTCTTCTCTATTCATAATAGCATCATTTCTTATATGAATACTCAAGATGGATAAGAGGTTCTTCAAGAATTGAGTTCTTCATATTCCTTATTGCTTGAGGGATCTTCTTTGAATCATGAGGGCTTGATCTTCAGTTGCTCCCATCTTATTTTCTCTTATTAAGAGTCGAGCTTCTTCTTATTCTTAGAGTCTATTGAAAGTACTCAATTCCTTCTGGCACACATTCCTCGAATGAATGAATCCAATGATCCTAGGAGGCCATTCAAGGTGGTTATCACAACTTCTATATTCTCCACTTCTTCTTCTACCACTTCAAGTTTTTCTTTGATTTGAGATACCCTTGCAAAGTATGACTATATGGTCTCTACATTCTAGATATTCACATTCTTCAACTGGTTTCTTAAAGTCATCTTTCAATTTATGTTCTTCCCTTCAAATATCTTGGTAAAGGAATAAAACATATATTTACGTGTCTTTAGGGAAGACACTTGTGGTATAAGGTGATCCTTGATTGAGTAAGAAATGATCTTCTTGGCCTTGACCAAGTTCTTCTTGTGTAAGGCTTTTAGCCTCATCTCCCTCTGGAACTGGAACCTCTCAACTTATGAGGTGTCCAATTTCATTTTCTTCAAGAACAAGTGAGATCCAATACTTCCATGTTTGGAATTTGTCAGTTTCACCAAGATTTTCATCAAGCTAGTGTGATTAGTCATTTAGAAATGAGAACCTCAAATGTAAAAAGCAAAAGATTAGATCTTACAGATTTGAGGTGTCTGTCATGGTTTTGGAGCTGGCTGATCTAGGGTTTGTTAGAGAAACCTTGATTTTCAAAGCTTTGAATATTTCAGATGTGATTGTTTAGAAAGATAGACCTCTTCAAGGTGAGTTGTCCAATGTACTCCTTTTCTAAAAATAGTGGAGGGAGGCTTTCGGAACAGGAATCCCTAGCTTACTAATTTCTTCTGGAAAAATTCCTGATACTATTTTTGTGGTATCTCTAAAATTAATGCTCCTCTATGTATAAAATTTCATACTAAGGTAACCTCATCTATCCTCTTTACAACACCAAAGGTTTTACCAGAATTTGTTTCACCAATTGGGACTTATGAGAGTTTTCTCAAGGTGACTTATTTCAGGACTGTTCAGCATAGTGAACTTGTACAAACTGCCACATGACCATGTTTCATCATCAGAGTCTAAACATTTTACCATATAAATTAAAGTCTGTTCCCTATCTGGAACATCTTTCTAATTTTCATTTGGAGTTTTGTAGCTCGATATATTTCATATCTCCTTAACTGTCCTATTTAGGGATGAATCCTAGAAGAGGTTGGAACCTTGATTTGGAGGAATCATATCTCCTATAATATAGCTAATTTGAGGCTGAAATTTTTACATATGGTACATCAGGATTTTATATTCATCCTATTAAAATTTCAGCCCCTGATATTTCTTCAATCCAGAGATATAGCGAATGTACCAAAACTACCCCTTTTAGTATTTTAGGGTTTTTTAGGCCTGGGGTCAAACTAGGGTTTGAATTTACCAGAGTTTTACCCAACCAAAAATATCAACCTTGGTCTCTAAACTTCGATTTTGATGAGGAGATCAATCCTATGCTGGGCTCACTCAAAAATCCCTCTTGTATGAAAAGCCCTAATTTCCCACAGCAAAAATTGAAAATGACCGGAATCAAATTCTGCTTCAACAGAAAGATGCGCCCTTCAATGGAGAGTTATCCTAGAATACTTGTACTAATATATTGTGGAGAGAGACCCAAAAAGTAAGAAGCCCTATGTTTCGCAGCTGCATAGTGTCTTCTTCTCAGGTTCACTCTGATACCATGTTATATTTTTATCATTTAAGCAATATGATCTTAGGATCTTATGTGAGAGAATAACATGCATAGCAATAATCACAAGAGACACAAAGAATTTTCCTCAAGGAAACCATAAAGGATAAAAACCCTCAACTTCCTCAGAGATAGAATGAGCACCAATAGAAAAATTAAAACCCAAAAACATAAATATGATCTCCGACAATTGATCTCTCTCACTTGTGCCAACACTTCCTCTCTCACTCATGTGCCCCAGTTGAGTTAGTGTATGTGATAAATAGAGAGGCTCACTCTCTATTTATATTCTTTCGTTCACTTAATATTTGACTATGTTATGTAGGCTTGAGTAATCCTAACTCAATTATGTAAGCTTGAGTAACCACAACTAGGGTACTAATGACCCGACTTACATTAAATCACTAGGGACAACTTCTCTAAGAGAGTCTAACAACCCTAGTGCCCCACAACTGTGGGGACTTTAACCCTTGATCAATAAGGAGGGTTAACCTCTATGACCTTACATGACTTGTTTACATTATTGATTCTCCCAATAGGAAAATCAGGGTATGACATGACTCATTTACATTACAAATACTTACCGATAGGAACATCGTGGTATAATACATAAGATATACAAGTGAATACATTCTGAAGTTACCAATACATCAACATATATGAAAAAAAGTAGAATATATAAATACATGTTTAGTCCAATTGTTTGTGATGTTATTAGAAAATGGATGTAAGTTGGGCTTTGACCCAACCATCGAATTAAACCAATACCTAGGATATGATTATCCTAGAAATGGGACCCATAGCTATAAAATCTCACAAAATCCTTAGGGTAAACTCAAAATATTCTTGAGATGACAAGAAATCCTTACAATGAGGCATGGATGACTAGCTTTTCCTATGGCATTTTTCGAGTTATATTATCATTATTCACCTAGTTTTCCTAAGCACTGTTATTTTTCTGATGAATGTACATATCTGAATAATTTCCATTTATTAGTTAGTCTTTCTTTTCCTTCCAAAAATAATAACAACATGATAGAACTCTGTATTAAACTATTTTGAAATTACTTAGTTTTTCTCACATGGCTTGAGGACACACCATATTTTTGGTTTGGGGGGGAGATTATACTTTCTTTATTTTCTGACTATTCATAAAAGTATCATTTATCTCTGACAAATGACAGGCTCTTTTAGGATGATGCAAGAAGCAAGAACTGGTCCTAATTTTAGATGAATAAGGAAGAATGCAATTGAAGATTCAATAGAGTTGTTCTATATGATCCTCTTGTGGGATGGAAGCCTAGAAAAGTTCACTACATGATTAGTAGCAACTTGATCCAGTCAAGCATATTTTTACAAAAAATCCATATGAAGGATCATATCTAGGACCATATGAAGGGTCGAATGTTGGTTCGAATGGAATGCTAAACGACGATCCGAATAAAAACTATGATATTATAGCACTAATGGTTAAGTGTGTTAAGGTGTTAGCTTAATTTTGTTTTTGGGAAAAAAGTTAAGTTACTTGAGCTATACCCATAATTATTAAGTCACGTCGAAATTCTTATAAGAGCATTATGACTTTATTAAGACTAATTTCGACCTATGGTTTTGTATGATTTTGACATAATACAATCTCGTTTAAGCCCCATATGGATGTGATATGACCTTAGGAACTTTTCAGTCATCATTATACTACCATTACACTTACCCTCTTATCCAATTGCACGCATAAACCATCAAGTGTTTGATCATCTTGTTAATTCAAGTTATTATGGTTGTGAATGTGGTTTATGAAGTTGTATTGAGTAATATGTTCAACCTGTCCAAATTATTACTTTGGACATGGTTGAACTGATCAAAACCCTACGAACTCATTAACACATGCGTCCTTTGATGGAACACAATTCAATATTTGCCATGATGACATGATCATCTAAATGTGCCAAGTATCTTCCATGATTGTTCAATCGCTCGTATGTAGCACGTTTCAAACTCACACTTTGGTGATTTTATTTCTATTCTTTTCGCCCTCACTTACCATCATCCCTGCAAAGCTGTTTTAGTCACCATCTTCCTGTACCCTCTTCAAACCTTACATATTTTCCTCTGTCTAAACAATGTCGAACTGTCTTGATCCCGAAAACTATGAGGATATGTTCCAGATGTCAGAGTTTCGAGAATGTAGGGAGATTTTCTTTTCGGATAGGTGGAATCCATTTCTTTACCTTTTGCAGGGGTATGACAAAGAAATTTCGCTGATTTTTGTGATGGGTTTTGATTGTAAGTTGACCAAGGATGGTCATCTCATTTTCCAGGTAACTGAGGAGACTACCACCATCGCAACTAAGATCCCAAGAGAAGGAACTCGTTGGCACAAACACCACTTTCTCCCTTGGTCGTTCCACAACTTCGCTCTCAAGCCAGAGTACTAGCATGTTGCAGGTGCTAAAGGATTCCATCGAGAATGGATTAAGCTAGAATACCTCAACCCTATGTTCGTCATCATCTTCCTTATCACTTGCGAGGATAAGTTCAGTGTGTTCAAAGCTTACCATCTCCGTTTACTGGAACATTTTGTTAATTGACAGTTTCTCAATTTTCCATTTTATTTCCTAAAAATATTGGAGAAAATGTCAAGCAAAGTTTGGAAGAATACCATTAATCCTAGGGCTCATTTGTATCACCACAACCTGATTAAGCTCCTGATCTTGGATCAGCTCAAAGCAATGAATCAAACTTGGGATAATTTTGTGTTTAAAGTCCTAAACCCTCACCTCAATATTCAAAAACACCCTAGGCATCTCCATAGTTGTGAATCCAGTCAAACCCCATCCACAGAGAAGAAGAGCCCTAACCTTGTGTACATTGACGAAGATACATCAGAGGAAATCCCATCTTCCCAGTATATCGTTGTAGCTCTATGTCTGTCGAGTTTTTACCTTTTCCATGAATTTGTATCAAGGACTAGAAGGTGAAATTTTCCAAATCCATTATTCGGCCCATCGTCCAGACCATGGTTCAGCCCAACATTCAGTCCGGTCATCCAGATAGTATG
>LPNX011092425.1:33284-47660 GCA_001517045.1 Pseudotsuga menziesii | reverse complement strand
ACTATAGTTTCGTTACTCTCAATTCTCTCTTATGCTTTCAATGTCTCAAGGGGTTCCTTATATAGCTTTTCAAAGGGATACTGAAAGGTCAAATCCATGCGATCTCAAGGCACATGGAAGGCCAGGAGTCATATGAGTCGGATCCAAGTCAAGGAACACTCGAAAAGGATTTGGATTATTCATACATCCCGATGTACATGACTATAGGGGGAATATCCGCGTATGTACGCGGTTATCGGGGAAAAATCCGCGTATATCACTTTTCTTATGTTTTTAGGGATGATCAAGGACACATCAAAAGACAAAAAGTAGTCCATAGGGGCTAATGAGTCTGCAGCGGGACAGGGGAAGGCCATACAATGTGTGATTCACCTAGTGTGGTGAAATATACTATAACAATGGCTGAAGCAGATAAACCTGACCCAAACTCAGCTCTATTCACATTGGCTAGTGTCTCAGCCAAATTGCTCAAAGATGTTGCTCGTGAGACTGTCCCTACACCTGCTCAGGGCATGAGTCCTGAAAGGAAAATTCCCTCTGTTGACCTTGAGATACCATCCAGGGAATTAAGTCTGCCTCTAGACCCCAAGCAGTCTACAAAACCATCCACTCCTCATTAACTGAAAGTAGACCAATCAACTAAATAATTGGCACAGTTAGTGAGTCGAAATGAGGAATATGCCAAGTTAATATCAGAACTTCGACAAGAGAATAAGGAATTGCGTCTTCATGTTAAGACTCTTGAAGAACTCAACAAGGCTATTACTTCATCACATAGCTCTCAATAAGAGAGGTGCATTGTTTAAAATCATAGGCCAAGAAATTGAAGTTTAAATCCCCTGTTTCATCTGCTAACTCGAAGGAAGATGCTAATGCAACTCAGCCTTCTTCTTGACTCATATTTGTTTTGCTCAGTGGGACCTGGCATCTCTCTAGTTTGGGGGAATATTGATCCCAATTTTGTCACTATTTTCGGCTGGTAAATTACTTTTTTGACATCTATTCTGCCACCTTTTTGACATATTCCTATCAGACAGCTTATCATTCAACCTCAAGTATGAATACATTTGCGATTTATGCAAATTTTGGTTTATTCTTGTTATTTCATGATTTTACTAATCAATTCTATGATATTTGGAAATATGTTTGATATATGAGATTATTTTACAGGTCATAGTATTTACACGAGATCATATTGGACATGTACCCATGCTATATATGCGCATATCACATCCAAATCACCATTCAGCCTGTCGATCAAACCTCAAACTGTTTGTTGGCATATTCCCAAATGTTAAAGCATAGAACAATTTTTAGTTGCTCTGTTTCCCATGCGTCTGATGATTGGATGACCCTCACTCTAGAAGGCTCACCATCCTACCTTCTCTGTTCGACACCACGACTCATGCCCATGTCAACAAGAAACTATATGTCGCAGCCCGTGTAAGTAGAACCACCGCGCACAATAGCAGGAGAATGGTTGTGTGTTGTCATATGGTTGTTTTTTAATAATAATGGTTGACTATTTTAGGATCAGTTGACTAGTGAAAGGGTCGACCTATTCATCTTTGTAAACATTATATATACCTTCCTCCAAGCGAGATCATAGTTAGCATGTTAATTAGTCAACATTAGAAGAGAAACTCTCTAACATTGTTATGAATTTTAATATAAGTTATATTTTTGTTTTTCATACATGTTCCTATCTCTATGAGTGATTGATTAAAGTGCAACCTTGGTTACTGAGAGGGCCCCTCAACAACCAACGATATCTATTTCTATGTGTACTTTGGTCATTTCCTTTCTTGTAGTTAGTATAGTTTCATTTCGAGTTTGCTTATGTAATTTAGTTTCATGTAATCATTTATTTCATTATCTCCTATAGCATGTGTTTTATTGTGAGTATCACTTTACTGTTAATATAGTTTTATTTCTAGAATGAACTAACTGGTTGCATGCATAGTTAGTTTCCTTCCCAGTCTTTTTACAACTTATTGTTTAATTTTATATCAATAATTACATAGATCTGAATTGCTTTATATCTTAGATTCAATTTACAGTAGGCTTAGTCTTGTTAACTCTTTTTTTGTTATAAATTTACTTTGGTTACAATTTAAAGTTTGTTTTATAATGCAATATACAATAGTTTCTTTATAATCATGAATTAGCATAAGTCTTTTCATTGTTAGTTCGATTACTGAATAAGTCTACTTACTGTCGTTTATGCATCTTCTCTTCATATGCACAAAATTAGCTGATAATTAGATCATTTAATCCATTTTCCATTGTATTCTGTATATAGACTGTCATTCAGACCACTTATTCAGCCTTTCATTCAGACCATCCATTCAGTCTATTATCCAATCCTTTGTTCAACCTTCAAGATTCTCATTTTGTTTTAAGCCTCTTTTAAAGGTTCTGTTTCTTTTTCTTTTGAATTCTGTTATGTCTTGGTAATTAGATAATGGTTATATTTACCATTAGGACCACACATCGTATTATTCAAAGTATTTATCAAGTTCCATCCTTATCTTTCACCTCCTCTTACCTTAGTATGCTTTGAATTATGCTTTGTTTTGTTTCTTTTGTTTTTGATTTCCTCACTTATTACTGTTATAACGTTTGATAATTATATCTCTATTCTATTTTATCTTTGTGTATATATTTGTGTTTAGAGGAGCTTTCTTAATCAAGTTTTCTACTTTCTTCCTTATTAAGTTTTCTACTTCGTTCGTTCATTAAGTTTCTTACTTGTTTATAAGTTAGATTTTCCTTATATTCGTTTCATATAAGAATTGTTTATTTATAAAAGTAATCCTGCAAAATAATCTTGTTTCTTAATCAATAGATTATGTGTTCATAATATCTTTCTTAGTTAAGAGTCATTTGCTTCTGGAACAAATCATCATGTTTACCATCACATGTAATTGGACATTCCTTAGTTTGCACATATTTTTAGAAGTTAAATTAGATTTAATCCCATTCAATTTATCTACATCTTTTGAAATCCATTTTGACACTACTCCTTCTCAAGTTCCAATCACAATGAATGCATATCCTAAGAATCCTCAAGGAGAGTGGAACTATATAGTTTGGTTTAACCATTATGTACATTCGCTACTTGCATGTATAGTTTAATTGTTGAAGTTCTTAAAGTATACCCAGTTGTTGTAATCTTGTTTCCATTATTATAATTCCTTGTATAGTATGCTTCTTAAGTTGTTTATGAAGATTTCTAATTATTAGATTAAGAAGTGGAATAGTTAATTAATAGGTAGTTTAATTTTTTAGAGTAGTATTGTTTATATCTTCAGCTTTCATTTTTTGTTTATAGAGTAGAGTAGTATAGGTTGATATTGCTCTAGTCTAATACTATGTTCCAGTTTAATGACCTTAGTAATTGAATTTCTAGGAGTTTGATTCGGTTTTTCATTTTGAATGATCTTCCGATCTTTCTTTTTTTTAAATATTTCCATGACACCCTAGGGACCCGTCTACCTTCATATATACTTTGTGTCAACTCTAAGTTTACTAACCTCAGTCAATAATTGAATATTTGGTGAATTAATTAAGACATTATAACACCCAAAAACATTCTGAATAGAATCCCCATGAAAAGCGTGAAGGATCAAGTTCCTCGACAAGTTTGGAGTGGTAAGTGTTGCAGCATAACTCATTAAGAATTTGTGGTTGTGTAGCTTATGCACATGCACCTGAAGAAATGAGGAGAAAGTTAGATGACAGAAGTCCAAAATGTATTTTTGTTGGATATTGTGAAGAATCTAAAGCATATAGACTTTATAATCCCATCACCAAGAAGTATGTCATCACGAGAGATGTATTGTTTAAGGAAGAAGAAGCATGGGATGGGAGCATTGATAAATTGGCTGGTGAGGATGCTGTTTCACCTCACGCAGATGAGGAAGAAGATGAAATGGGCACACATGGAGGACAGTCAACTCCGCATAGAGCAGCAGTAAGGACACCTACCAGAATTCCCAGAACTCATGAACATGATGAACCATCAAATGTTGGTGGACGGCAAGGAATGAGATCAAAGGTAAGTAATGAATTAAATTCTACATTAGCGTCATTAAGAAATAGAGTCAGAGGTTAGAATACTAGAAGTTTAAGAGAACTATATGAACACAATGATGAAGTAGATCAAGTTTCAAATTTTGTATTTATAGCATGTGATCCTGTAGATTTTGATGAAGCTATTGAAAAGGATGTTTGGATAAAAGAAATAGATGAACAAATTGATGCCATAGAAAGAAATAATAGTTGGAATCTTGTAGATTTGCGTGAAGATAAAAATTGTATTGGTGTCAAATGGATTTATAAATCTAAGTTAAATGTTGATGGTGATGTTGAAAAGTATAAAGAAATACTTCTAGATTAGGGTTTTAGTCAACAATGTGGAATTGATTATAATGAGACATTTGCACCTGTAGCCAAACTTGAAACGGTAAGGATGGTATTAGGTATTGTTGCTCATAATAAATGCTATGTACATCAAATAGATGTAATGTCTGCATTTTTTAATGGATATTTAGAAGAAGAGGTTTATGTAAGACAACCTGCAGGATATGAGGTTGATGAACAAGAAGACAAAGTCTACATAATGAAGAAATCATTGTATGGATTGAAGCAGGCACCTAGATTTTGGTACAACAAAATTGATGAGTACTTGAATAGTGAAGGATTCAATAGAAGTCTAAGTGAACCAATGTTGTATACAAAGGTAAATTGAGAAGGTAAAATACTGATTGTTTGTTTATATGTGGATGATTTGATATTCACTAGAGATACTTCTATAGATGAGTTCAAGAAAGCCATGAAAACAGAATTTGACATGACTGATTTAGGAATGATGAAATATTTCCTTAGTATTGAAGTAACTCAATATGCAGATGGTATTTTTATATGTCAATATAAGCATGCAAATGATATATTGAAAAGATTCAACTGGCACAAAACTCAATAAGGATGATGATGGGTCAAAATTGGATCCAACGTTGTATAAGAGATTGGTTGGGAGTCCCGTGTACTTAACTGCAACAAGACCTGACATAATGTTTGGAGTAAGTTTGATTTCAAGATTTATGGAATCGCTGAAGAATACCCACTGGCAAGATGGAAAGAGAATCCTAAGATATATTTCTCGAACAACAAATTTTGGTATCGATTATACATCTAATTAAAATTTTAAGTTGATTGGATATACTGACAATGATTTTGCAGGTTCTATTGATGATTGAAAGAGCACATCTGGATATGTGTTCAGTTTTGGATCGAGATCAGTAACATGGGCATCGAAGAGAAACAGCCCATAGTAGCACTATCCTCTACTGAGACAGAGTATGTTGCAGCAACAACAACTGCATGTCAAACTGTATGGATGAGAAGAACTCTTTCTAAGATACAGCATGAACAAAATGAACCAACTCCAATTTTCTGTGACAATAAATCAACTATTGCACTATCAAGAAATCATGTTTTAAACAAAAGAAGTAACATATTGATACAAGGTATCAGTTTATCTGAGAATTGGTAAAAAACAATGAAATCAGTGTGGAATTTTGCACATCAGGAAATTAGTTTGAGACTTATTTACAAAACCTTTGGGAAAAGAATTGTTTGAGCTTCATAGAAAAAACATTGGAGTTTGTAAATTGTAATAGAAAGTTAGTATTACAAAAGTTTATTTTTTGAAGTGCAGTAATTAAGGGGGAGAACGTTGGAATCGGTTAATTACTCCACCACTGGTTTCAACAATTTTGAAGAGGAAACATCGTTCAGAATTCAACCGCCGGAGTACTGAAAAGGCATCACCACCCAGATTTGTGGATACCACAACACTGAAGAATCGCAACACCGCTACATCACCTCAACGTCTGAAAAACAACAAATTATTAAATCATGAAAAATCATTTTTATATGCCAGCAGTGCGGATCTAATTTTCTAAAGAGGTAGCGTAGTTTTTTATTTCTGTGAGACTGTAACAGATTGTAAATCATTAATCGAGAACTCAGTTTTTGTATAAACGAAGCTTCAGTTTGTATTTAATGACTGACATAGCTATAATCCTATATATACCTAGCTTGTAAATCATATTTGGATGGAGTTTTCTGTTTAAATTTTATTTTACTATGTTTTTTGAGTTGAAAAACTGAGTTTTATTTTTTTAAGTTAGTTTGCAGTAACAGCTGAACGAAATAGAGTTTATTTGATGTTAATGTTATTTATTGAATTTGTAGAATATATGTGTTAAGTGTTGAGTAGTCACAGCTAGTTGAAGTAAGCGTATAAAGTGTTGGTAGATGTAACAGCTAGTTGCAACACCATCTTGGAAGCATTGTTAGCAGTAGCAGCCAAGCTGCAACAATCCTATAGGTGTTGGGTTGATTTATCCTGTAGGTGCTGGGTTGATTTTTGAGCTCTGCCATTGAAGCTGTACATTGTTGTAAAGTGTTATTTTGAGTTATACATGAAGTTTAAATGGTGCACAAGTTGAGAGCAGCATTCCCCTTCCTTCCCCACATGGTAGAGATAACAAAAGACAATGTGAAGATATATTAGAATTGGTGACTTTGTTGCATTTTTCATCCATTGTTTTGTTTCCATTGACTTTCTTTAATAGAGTTTAGTGTTTTTATGAGAAAAATAGATTGTATAATTAACTTTCAAAATAATATTTATGGTTTGAATGTAATGGAATATTAATAATTTCATTTTGGAATGTATTTAAATGTAATGTAATATCACTAATTTTATTTTGGAAAGTGTTTAAATGTAATGGAATATGGAGAATTTCATTTTACAAAATAATTATCATATACATATATAATTATTTTCTTTAATGTCAGATCTATTACTTCTTAAATAAATATACTTTAAATTTTTTAATTTTTTTTTTTATAATTTAAAACAGAAATTTGTGCTATCTCAAAAACATAATTTTAAAGAACACAAATTTTAACACTTTTAAACATGTGAAGACTTTGTTTATCTAGGAGTTTTTTTATTAGAATTTGGTGAATTGTTTTTTTTAAATCTCAATTATGTGTTGTTTAAATCATGTTTCTAAATTTATAAATAGATTTAGCTTCCTCAAATACCCCAATTCTGTGTCATGTTAAAAATAAATTTAATATCCTAAAATATCCCAATTTTATGTTTTTCAAATCGTAATTTTAAATATATAAATAAATACCTCAATTCTGTGTTATTGAAATCATCCTTTAAATTTAAATATATAAATAGATTCAGCCTCCATAACACCCAAATTAAACAAAGTTTCTAATCTTTAAATAATTTTAACTTAAAGCAACCGGATTAAACACGTTTAAATATTATCCTTTGTAATCTTAAATTTCAAAATTTTTAATGGATTCCATCGTCGAACATTTAGGGTACACGATTTTTAAAGACATATGCTAAAGTATAAAAGACATCCATTAATTTTTTTTTAATAGAAGAGGTAAGCACAGGCAAAGGATATCATCCATCGAAGTGTTTACCAAGAGAAGGACAAAGTTCTCACAGTGGCAGAGCGGTTTCCTTTTATTGAGACATACAGAAAAAACCTGTCTATCAATTCAAGCGCGGACATCGGTCTAATTTATTAAGAAAACATGGCGCAGAGTTAGCCAGCTTTTGTCCACATGCAAAATATTTCCGCAATACAATTATTTTGAAATAACACTGATAACACAGGTTATTAACTCTGGATGAATCTTCATAGGCATTAATGTATCTCGATTGATTAAGGATTAAATGCACATTCAGCTGGAGTTGCAGAAAACCTCCCGGACCTATCCTGACAGTAATCGTAAGTCATGTAGTTTCTGCGAACCCAATCAATTCTCTCTAATTCATATTCATTTAGGGTTTCGAATTCCGGCCGATCCCACCAATTGTTTGCGCAGGGAGGAGACGAATCAGATGACACACTGCATGCATTGACTTCAAAGGATTCATAAGAGGAAACAAACGGAGCTTTACTCCAATCTATTTTAACAGTTCCTCCTTCGGTGGCCCAATTCTCCCCGTTCCAAAGAGTGGAGAGGATCCTCATCGGTCGTTTATTCGGGTATGGGATACCCGCAGCTTCTTCAGTGTTCTTGAACACCCGGATGGGGATCGAATCAACCCTAAATCTGCTTACAATATGCAAAACGTATAGATCAACATATAAATGAAAAAATGTAAATACAAATCATTATATAAACCCAACTTTAGTCGGTTCTAGCTGTTTCAGTTAGTGGTAGAAGCCCATACACGATTTGTTTGTGGTTCCAAAGAATTGAATAGTTATGGAATCCAGCAGTGGGATCAAACCACAGATGAAGTCTTTGTTCTCTATTCCCAACTCCATTCGCATAGACGTTGGTCTGTAGAGTGTAAGGATTTCCCGGCAGAACCCCGAGAAATTCGAAGTCAATTTCATCATGCAAAGACGCGTCTGATGACATCTGAATGAAAAATACCAACGTCAATATATACATTGTGTATGGTAATTTATATCATTTATATCAGGAATTATAGGGTTGAAGTACTGTCAATTCATAATGAATATTGCTGCAAGGTTTCGATCTTGCAAGAAAAGAGCTCCTTACGTAATAGGTAGTGACTGTTCCAGCCGAATTTCCAGAGACCAGCTTAATTCTCATGCTCACGCTGCCGAAAATATATTCATTTTTGGAATGAAAACCGGAACCTGGTGAAACAACTAGAATTATTATTACAATTCCCTATCATTCAATGAATATTGGATGTCCATAAAAATGAAATACTGTACCTGAGGCTCGATCCATAGTGAGCTCAGCTGTTTGGTTGTTATTCAACAATCTAACGTTTCCCCATAAGATTTCGAAATTGTCGTTGAAACCAGAGGATTCTGCTGAGGATAGAATCAGAATCAGGACTGAAGTTATAATGTACACCAACTCTGGCGAAAAGATTCCAAATCCTAAAAGCTTTGCGCGGCTGATCTTCATTGCTGATGCTGGTATGAAAAGGCTTGAGCCTGGATTATCTAAGTTGCTTCCTGTTGCTGCGAGAGGATACTGCACATCCGACAAACAACCTCCCTATCGTCCATATATATGCACAAATCAAACCGGTCGAACTCAAAACACGGAAGTCGGAACCTATGGAACTATAAACTCGGAAATCGGAGCCAATTCATCTAGGAAGTCGGAACCCTTGAGCAGCTGGAATAATCAATATCGAGGGAAGAATAATCATAATGAATGACATCATAGGTAGCTGGCTATCCTTCTGTTATTATCCCAATAATTAGCCCGTACTTGAATCATAGGACAGCTCTGATACATGTAAATTTTGCAGGTTGTCTAACTACGTACGATTTTCCCCTTATTTCTGCCTAGTTTTTATAGGTTTTTGGCAATGAGTTTTCAAAAATATAAAAAAGTTGTTATATTTTACAGGGTTGTTTGAAGTTTTTATATCATGTGATTTTATTTCTGAACTTAAAATGGTCCAACAAACAACAAAAATTACAAAATTTTGTTAATTAAATTCATCAAAACTAAAAATTAGCAGAAAAGTCAAAATCTTCCCTTAGTTGGAAAGCTTCTGAATCTTGTTGTTTGTTCCATAGGTATTATTTAAGGAGGAAGACTCTTTTTATTTTATTATTTTTTAAATTTAAAATTTGAAATTAAGAGATTATTGAAATTGCACTTTTGAGTGAGGTTGTTGAAATTACAGTTTTGAGTGGTTGGAATTGTATAATTGAACTATTTTTTTAAGTAATCAAGGTAATTGAATCTATTTCTGTAATCAAAATTCCAATTTTAATAACTCATCTAACCAAAATCATATAGATGACCCAACTCATCTTTTAAAATAATTATGGATAATTTAACCCAAATCATCTTTTTCAATAATTATGGATAATTTTTTTTTATCAATTTATTAATTCAAATTACATTTTGATTAACGGTAAATTTTCAATAATAAAATGTTTGATGATTTTTTTAAATTGTTTAAATTTTTAAAAATTTTGTTTCATATTAATTATTTT
Source organism: Pseudotsuga menziesii (assembly GCA_001517045.1). Lineage (NCBI taxonomy): Eukaryota > Viridiplantae > Streptophyta > Pinopsida > Pinales > Pinaceae > Pseudotsuga > Pseudotsuga menziesii. Next base: position 37,605 of record LPNX011092425.1, on the reverse strand, counting down.
AAAAAAATAAAATTTAAGCAAACATTTTTGAATAAAAAAACAAAAAAACATTTACTTAGATTAAATTTAATATGACGTTGTAGCGATAATTTCAATAATGCCACCGCCGGTACGATATTTGATGAGGAAATTTGTGAAGTTAAACGTGACGTTTTATAATGATTTTTGAAGAGCCACTTCAGGAATGATCGATTTTTCAATGCAGTGGTCCAATATGTGACTTTTCTATTGGTTCCAAAGACAATATGTACTGTTATTTCTTCTCAATTGCGTCTATGACTGAAACAGGCGCAATTCTTTTGAGAGGGATTTGGCTTATAGAGCTGGCAAGGACCTAATAATTTGGGTTGAGTTAGGCTTCTGCGTTTTTTTTGTGTAAAGTCAGATTGGATTAACAATAAATTATTTCCGAGCAAGAAATGAGCTATATCGTCATCTTCTTGGGACATACATAATTATCATATTGGGACAGAGGCGATGGCATTGGTGTTTGGTTATCTTGTGCTGTCCATCACCAATTTTGCGTGTCAAATGTACAAATGATGAACTCACAAGTGGGATACAGAAGGATCGCCATATTAATGTATATTCCTAAACTCTAAGTCCAAACAACTAAATTATTTGTAAGGTGCTTGTTTGCTGGCATTTTTTCTATTGGCGGAAAGATGGAAAATAATGATTGTCCACATTTAATTGTAGACTTAGAGAATGGATCGAGATTTGTTTTCTGTCTTTTCATTTCCTATAAGTTGTACAGATGATAATGGGTGTTAACCCATATATAGCTCCTGAAAATACCAAGTTTCTTTAGTAAGTTGACTTGTGTGAAGCACTGTGCCAGGAATGTGTTTGAATAGAGAATCTTTTGAGGCATGCCACATTGCCACCGATCTAACTTTGGCAATAATGCAGATTCCTAGGTCAGTTAGCCATATTTTTTGGAACAGGAGTGTTTCTATATGAGCTGGCGAATAACAACATTCATGCTCCAAAAATATGGGGCGATTTGATTAAGAGTTTATCAATTTCTGGAAACCGTACAGTACTTAAATACCTAGAGCATCATTACTTATTAGTAAGGCTTGAATGCTGTAGTTACTTTAACAAATCATCAATTTCAGATAAGAGGTAGAAGTCGATCACAAATCATCAATTATGAACAAAGTATAAAGGATATTAGTTCTTGAGAAACAGAATGCGAATGATGTATGTATTAGTCATTAGTTTTAGATTTCATTAAAATTAATATTAAAATTATATATATATATAGTTGTATAATTATTTGTATATAATAAATATAAATAATTAATAAATAAAATACTGTCAAATACTATTATATATATATATATATAGTACAATTCAAAATAATTGTTTTATAATTATTTATTTATAATGAATAAATCAAATATACATGTATATTTTCATAAATATAATTTAAAAGTAAAATAAAAACTTATTCTCAAGTTAGCATAATGATCTGTCTTTCTTAAACAACTCAATATTTTATTAGTCCCTTCTAATAGAAAAAAATTATGAATTACATATAATTTAAAAGTGAAATTGGCATACTTGTGTTCATTGATAGGAATTAAATTCTTTATTGGTTTGTGACAACTTGGTGGGAGCCTTATCAAAGTGATGTTTTAAGTTTTGGAGTTTAATAATATATTTGTTAGCTTATGTAGGACATAAGCCTAGACCTAAGGGCTTAGTCTTAACCACATTTGTTAAGAATAACATGTATAAGGTTTTAAACTTATGTTGTCTTTAGTATGAGTTTGGCACATGTTAATATATATAATATGTATTTGATCTATTGTAGCTAGTAAGTGATAATGGTCAATTTATATGGGATCATGCAATAAATTTAAGCTAAGGTTTTTTTATCACGATTCTTGGGAGGAACAAGTGGTTAATAATTGGGATAATGAAGGTTTTGAAGGAAGCTTTTAAAGCGATGTTAAGTTTTTTGGTCTTAACCTAGCTGCGAGTTGGCATCACAACTGTTAGAATAATCAACCCATAGTTACCTACCTTAGACATTAATTTGAATTATTTTTGTCTTATTACCTAGTTTCCTAGATTCCACTCTATGCTAGTTGTCTTCTACAAGTCCTAGAAGTCAACGCATGCTAAGCATGAGTCATGGAGCGCTTGGGAAACATCCTGGAAACCCAATTTAGCATGTATGCTTTATTCCAGATCCTCCAAAGCGCATATCTTCTTTTTCTAAAAAGCTGCATGTTTTATTGAGATTTAAGGCAAAAGGAAAAGCTAGACTAGGTGTACTTGACTTGTTTTTTTCCCACATCATGCTCCCTCCTTTTCTCCTAATAAAAGAATGCATGAGTTGTCTTTCCATCCCTTATTAGCTTGCCTACTTGACTTAGCCAATTAGTGAGCATCTTGGTAGATTTGGAAACTGCTTTATGCACCTATGGGGGATTTAACTAGATTTAGTAAGCCTACTGCATTCGAATCTCTCATGTAAATATATATTGCAGTAGCCTATTACTTCATATGGTTGGCTATTGTACACTAATTGAATACAGATCAATATTATGCTCCAATTTTAGTCTCCTTTGGTGTGAATTTTGCATGTTTGATTAGCAATTTTGTGAGTGTAATTGTTCTATCTATTGGCTTCAATTTCCACATGGTATCAGAGCCTTTGTAGATCGATTTATTTCCTTTCTTATTGCTATTACAGGTTCGATATATTGACTGGGAGCGCATTCTGCTGACTGGAGGGAACAGTTTCTAAGCTATGGACCAATCTCAGAAGATCATCCTGACTCCATTCAATTTATTTGAGTGTGTTAGAATAATCCATCAGGATTATTGTAAATAAATAATAAATAGGAATATGAATAGATAGGAAGCCAAACAGGCTGAGCGAAAGGTGAAACCCAACCGCCATGAGATTTGTATAAGTATAGGCTTTTGCATTGGAATAGTTAATCAATCGGGAGTTATTACCAACAAGTGGTATCAGAGCAGGGTTGTCTGCTATAACTCCTGCTGCATTTCTGCCCATTACTGGCATTCTGCTTGCCAGTCCATTGCCAGACTGCTCCATCAGTCTGCCAGTGGAGTCGCATGCAATATATGTGTTACTCCATCATCCTGAGTTATTCTTCTGCTGCATTTTCATCCTGGTGGGCTGCGACCTGCTGCGTTGTAAAGGCTGTTGTATGAGCCTGCTCGTGTATTGTGAGCGTGAGTTGCGACCTGTTACTGGACTCATGAGTTTATAATCTGAGCTGCCTGGTGGTTGATATATAAATACATAGATATTGTTGAACCCTAATTTTGTTGAAGTATTGATAGAAATACATATATATTGCTGCCTGGTGGATGATATATAAATACAATTCACAACGTGGATGATATATTGTGCTGGTATATCATTTTAATGCTGCACCACTACGCACTCCTGTGAAGACCAGCGTGGAGATGTGAAGGTTGTGCGTGGAGCCTGCATCTATTGTTTGTGCTGTGACCTTCCTAGAGGAGACTGCGTGGAGGAGACCAACGTGAAGCTTGAGCTTGGAGAATGCGTTGATAGACTCCTGTGAGCTGCGACCTGTTACGAAGAAAACTGCAGAAGGTCCTGCGTTGAACTATCAACTGTTCCACACAACATTCAATCCCTTTAAAAGTTGCAAACTTCCTCTAGACAACGTTGAAGGGTGAACGCGTGGAGACTTCCTAGTGCGGTGGTGAGGAAAGACTGCTGCGTGGTGTTGAGAGCAGGATTGGTGATGTCTGCATATTAATTATTAATTTTGAAGACTGCATTTGATATATACTGTGTTGATATATTGCTGCGACTTGTGATTGCCGACTTGTGATTGCCCATTCACTCTGATATTTTGTGAGCTGCGACCTGCGTAGAAAAATATATCCCAAGGTTGCTACGGCTGGTTTGCCAGGATTCGACACTACTGCTTGATATGGTATATTAGTGACATACAACATGTGCTGTCGAGTAATTGACTCCATGTAATTAGAAGAAATGATGAGAGGACACAGCCCAGGCGAAATTAGAGTGTAACACATTTACAATACTCAAGGACCCGAGCATTCATTCGCCTCCAAAATTCCTATAAAACCTTTTCAGAATAAACCCTAATTCCATGTTGTGACTGATATATATCTACGCACAAGCCGATATGTTTCAACTTTTATAGTTGGAAACGTGTTCTAAACTTGCACATGATTACCATTTAGCATATCATGTCTCTCTATGTATTGTAGAGCAGTAATGTTTCTGTCCTAAGTTTTTGCCCTTTGATAATTTAAAAGTTGGATGCTAATT
>LPNX011092425.1:12398-32906 GCA_001517045.1 Pseudotsuga menziesii | reverse complement strand
ATATGTTATAAATTTGCATTGTACACCTTGGCAGAGACTGTAGACCTGCAAGGTTATTGTTTTTCTCTTTGTCATATCAAGTTTATTATTGTAAATTACACTAACATTCATAAAAGATGCACTCTTTGGCATCTAGTATTGGTGCTGCCCTAGCTGGTAAAGACCAATCCAAATACCCTTCCAAGGGAGATTGTAGAAAAAGAGGACAAGGAAGAAGAAATTTCAGAGGCAAAGGGGGAAGAAGAAAAAGATCAAAGTTGCAGTGTAAGCGTTGCGTGAATATTGGGCACACATCAGATCAGTGTTGGGCTTCATGGGACTCCATCAAAGACAAGCACAACTAGAAGAAAGATGACCAATATTCTAGTAAATCTTCTAATTCTTGTATTGTTGCACATTGTAATCTTGGATTTAATGAAATGACTTCTCTTTCATCTTACAAAGATTGTTGGCTACTTGATATTGGTGCAACATCACACATGACATTTAGAAAAGACTGTTTTGAAGAATTGAATGAAACAATAGATGGCATAGTTTACTTTGTAGATAAATCAAGTATTAAACCAAAGGGAATGGGAACCATTCGACTGAAGATGACTGGATTCCCTGATTTCTTGTTGAAGAACGTTCTCTATCTTCCAGAGTTGCAGAGAAGCCTGCTGTCCTTGGTGGAGATTCGACAGCAAGGCCATTCCATCCACATGTTTGATGGAATCGTTAAAATAAGAAAGTCCTCTGACAACCAAGTCATCATGACTGGATACGAAGATGGAAAGTTGCTAAAGCTCAAGGGTTCATCAGCAAGATTTCAGAACTATGCCTACCTCTCTCAGCATGGAGAAGGTAATATGTCATCTAGCTCATTGTGGCATGCAAGATTTGGTGATCTAAATTATAATAGTCTTCATTTGTTGAGAAAGAATGGTGTATTTGGCTTGCCCACCATTCCTAAAGAGAAGAATAAATGTGATGCATGTATTTTAGGGAAACATAGTAAGCTGCCATTCCATGAATCTAATTTCAGAGCAAGTAGGAAATTAGAACTAGTGCATTCTGATTTGTGTGGCCCAATGACAACCCCTTCAGCAAATGGGAACAAGTATTTTATGACATTTGTTGATGACTACTCAAGAATGTGCTGGACATACTGTTTAAAAAAAAAATCGGAAGCATTTCAAACATTCAAAGACTTTCATGCATTGATTGAAAAACAAGCACAATCAAAAATTGGTACACTTCGTACTGATAATGGAAAAGAATACACTTCAAATGCTTTTGAAGCTTATCTTCGTCAACATGGAATTGCACATAAGACTACCATTCCCTACAATCCTCAACAAAACGGTGTAGCAGAGAGAATGAATAGAACCATAATGAATATGGTTCACTCAATGATGTTTTTCAAAAATGTAAAACTAATGTTTTGGGGTGATGCAGTAAAATGTGCAGCATATTTGAGAAATAGAAGTCCATCAAATGCACTTGATAAGAAGACTCCACATGAAATGTGGTTTGGCCATCTCCCTTCAGTCAGGCATCTCAGAGTTTTTGGTTCCACCTGTTATGCCTTGATTCCGAAGGAGCAAAGAAACAAGCTTGGTGCTCGAAGCAGAAAGTGCATTTTCCTGGGGTACGAAGAATACTCCAAGGCATACCGTTTGTATGATGAGGTAAACAAGAAATTTGTTATTTCCAGAGATGTCATTTTTCTTGAAACTAATAAAAATGATTAGTCCATTGAGAGACAGCTTGATCATTTGGAAAATTATTCTCATCCAAAGAACTATTATGAAAATGAATATGAAATTCCAAATCTTGAAGGGGGGATTCCTATTCTGGATCAACCTTTGGAATTTCCATATGAAGCACCAACTCCCCCGCATGAAGAAGTTCCTGCAACTTCACTTGAACAAGAGGTTCAACTGGATGATGTGATTGAGAGAATTGAAAGAGTCTCAATCAATGATGAAGCTTCACTAGCTGATCAACCAGGACCATCACGAAAGATTCCTAAATGGGCCACAAAGACACTTGAAAGTGTCCATCCAGATGAAGTTGGAAAGACGGGAACGAGAAGTTCGAAAGGACAAGAAGATGGAGGAGGAGCAGATAATTCAGGTGATGACATGGATGTATCATTTGATTGTGAATTTAATTTATCTGCTAACTTTGAACCAACTTCCTTTGAAGAAGCTTCTACTTGAATCGAGTGGAAAGAAGCTATGAAAAATGAGTATGATGCACTCATAAAGAATGGAACTTGGAAGCTGGTTGACCCTCCAGTTGGAACCAAACCAATTGGCTGCAAGTGGGTGTACAAAAACAAATACAAATCAGATGGCTCACTTGAGAAGCACAAAGCAAGGCTTGTAGCAAAAGGCTATGTGCAAAAAGAAGGAATTGACTATGAAGAAACTTTTTCTCCTACAGCAAAATGGGCTACCATCCGTACCTTACTCTCGTTGGCTGCTCAGAAAGGGTGGAAAGTTCATCAAATGGATGTGAAAACTGCTTTCTTGAATGGAAACTTGAAAGAGAATGTCTTCATGTCTCAGCCAAAAGGATTTGTTGTGAAAGGAAAAGAACAAAAGGTATGCAAAATTGTCAAATCCTTGTATGGCCTAAAACAAGCACCTCGCGCATGGTATGAAAAGTTAACCGTGCATCTTTTGAAGTTAAATTTCGAACATTTTGATCTTGATGATGCAACACTGTTTATAAAGAAAGTTGGAAGATCTGTTGTGTATCTTGTGGTGTATGTAGATGATCTTTTGATGATAGGGAACAATGAGAGCTATATATCATCTATAAAGAAATATTTGAAAAAGATCTTTGAAATGACAGATATGGGACATCTCCACTATTACTTAGGAATTGAAGTCACTCAACATCCTAAGTACATATTCCTATCTCAGAAAAAATATGTTGGAGAACTACTAAACAAATTTTGCATGACAGATTGCAATCCTATATCTAAACTCCAATGGAACAGAAAATGAAGCTCACATCAAGCGAAGGAAAAGAATTTGAAGATGCGACCAAGTATCGACAACTTGTAGGAAGTCTTATCTACCTTACAACAACTAGACCAGATATTTCTTATGTTGTTGGCATACTTTCAAGGTTCATGCATAAACCTTGTGAAGGACACTGGTCAGCTGCAAAGAGGGTTCTAAGATACTTGAAGGGGACTCAAGACGTGGGAATCAAGTACTCTAAAGTGGATGACTTCAAACTTATTGGATACTCAGACTCAGACTTTGATGGTGATAAGGAGACAGGAGTATCAACTTCTAAATACACTATGAGTCTTGGATCAGCAGCTATTTCATGGAGATCTCACAAACAGTCAGTTCCAGCAGATTCAACAACAGAAGCAGAATATGTGGCTGCAGATGAAGCAACGAAAGAAATAGTATGGCTCAGGAAGATACTTGAATATTTGCAAGAAAAACAAGAGAACTCCACTCCATTGTTGGTCGACAATACTTCTGCAATCAAGCTGGCAAAGAATCCTAGATTCCATGATCGAACCAAACACATCAACACAAAGTATCATTTGATTCGACATCATGTAGAGGCCAAGACAGTCCATCTTCGACATTTTTCCATAAATGATCAAGTTGCAGACATCTTCACCAAAGCGCTTGGACGAGAAAAGTTTGAAAGATTCAGAAACATGCTCGGACTTACGAACACCCCTTCGGATTAAGAGGGGGATTGTTAGAATAATCCCTTAGGATTATTGTAAATAAATAATAAATAGGAATATGAATAGATAGGAAGCCAAACAGGCTGAGCGGAAGGTGAAACCCAACCGCCATGAGATTTGTATAAGTATAGGATTTTGCATTGGAATAGTTAATCAATCGGGAGTTATTACCAATAGAGTGGAAAGCTGAGATGGAGATATTGTTGAGTGAAAGGTCTCTACAGGGTGACTATGGTAACAGAGGAAGAGGCCAATGCAGCTGCAAAGAAAATTAATGGCACAACAGGACGGATGAGGCCTATGGTCTTTTGTGTCTAAGCATTTCAAGAGACCTCCTCTTCCATCTTGATGGATTGACATCACCTAATGAAGTATGGGAGAAGATAGAAGAGCTTTTTGGAAAGACAAATGAGATGAGAGGACATAAAATTGAGAATGAGCTGATCTCATTGAGTCCCAGTATCTTTTAGTCATTGCAACTCTACTTTTCCAAGTTTAAGGCCCTTGTTTTGCAGTTGAAATAGTGTGGGATAGAAAAGAAGGAAGATCAACTAGTTTTGGCCATACTCTCTAAGCTTTGTCCCGACTATTTAGTGTTTTTTTCGACCTTCCATGCCACCAAGTTGACATCTTGAGCCTAGAAGATTCCTAAGCTTACAGAGTTCATGGAATCCCTCACACAGGAGCAAGATAAGTTGGTGATGATGGGCACCATCAAAACTTCCAAAGACCAAGCTTTGGTTGCTAGAGATTCAAAGGTGGGTTCAAAAATCAAGAAAAAAGATAAAAAGACTCCTATCAAAAGAGAGACAAGAACAAGTCTCAAGAGGAGCCCCAAGGTTCCAAGAAGAAATCCCAAAAGAAGAAGAACAAAGGAGAAATGAGCAACTTCACATACTGCAGTAAGGGTTATCATCCTAAGAGCTCTTGTATAAAAAAAAAATTGACATGTTGACCCAACTCCTGGAGAAGAATAACATCTCCCTTCCTGATTGCTCAAAGAAGAGGGAAGGAGGATCAAATTCAAAGGATAGATAGGGAGTACATGCCTTGGTTGCTGGCACATCAAGCTCACCTAGATTCATCATAGACTCTGGAGCTTATAGACATATGGTTTCGACAAAAGAGATATTCTCCTCTCTTGACATGTCGAAAGGTCCACCAATAGTTTTTGGAGATGACTCTCTCACTAACAGTTTGGGGAAGGGAAGGATTGATCTTGACCATGGTAAGTTTAATAATGTGTTGTATGTTCCAGGTATTGCCTCTAATCTCTTGTCAGTGTATCAGATGACTCATACTGGGTCTCCAAAGAAGTTCATCTTCTCCCTTGATGATGTTGAAATCATTGAGATTTCGAATGGTAAAGTCATAGCAAAAGGTGTTGTAGATCACACTTCGAAGGTGTACAAGTTTTCCCATTTCCTACCCTACTCAAACCCCTCTACTCTTTTGATTCATGCTAATGAAGCAAGCAAGCTTTGGCATGAAATATTTGTCCATCTTAACTACAAGTATCTTTCTGATTTGAGTGAAAAAGATATGGTCATAGGGTTACCAAATATCAAGTTTTCTAAGGGAGTCTGGCAAGGTTGTATCCTAGGAAAACATCCAAAGGACAAGTATGAAAAAGCTAGTCATGAGAGAACCTCTGCACCTGTTGAGCTTATCCATAGTGACATTGCTGGTCCATTCCCTCATATGTCCATGAGTCAAGCCAAATATGCACTGACCTTCATAGATGACTTTTCTAGGTATTGTTGGGTTTACTTCCTAAAGCATAAGTCTAAAGTTTTTGACCTCTTCAAAGTCTTTAGAGCTTGGTTGAAAACTAGTCTGGGAGGAAACTCAAGATCCTCAAATCTAACAATGGTGGTGAGTATGTCAAGTCTGAGTTCATTTAGTATTGTAAATATGCAGCTATTCAGATGCAACATTCAATCCATTACACACCACAACCAAATGGTGTTGCTGAGAGAAAGAATAGATCACTGAAGGAGATGGCAACCTGCATGATGGAGGCTAAGACTTTGCCACCAAATTTTTGGGCTGAGGCTATAAACTGTGCATACTACATCCAGAATAGGGTGCCTCATAAGCAGCTTGATGGTATGATTTCTTTCAAAGCTTGGAGTGGGAACAAGCCAAACATGACCCATTTCAGGATTTTTGGCTCAAAGGCTTGAGCTACAATTCCAACTGAAAAGAGGAAGGCTTTGCAGCCCCAAAACCAAGAGTGCCTATTTGTTGGGTATTCTGAAGATTCAAAAGGGTACAAGCTGATAAACTTGAGCACTAACAAATATTTCATTGAAAGAAGTGTTCAGTTCCAAGAAGAGCCTTTAGTAGCAGTTAAAGTTGGAGAGTCTTCTTAACCACTAGATCCATTGATTGTAAGTCGACAGACTAATGAGTTTGTTGATTCTGATATGCCTGATATGATGATTTGATTACATATCCTAATAGTCCTATAAGAACAAAATTGGCAGAAAATACCATTCATGCAGCTAGGGAACTAGCTGGAAATCCTAGTGACACTAGGAGGACTAGATCTCAGTTTGAGAGTGCCCTTTGTGTGAAAGATCCTCTTTTTTCTGAGAAGTGCTATCTGATGGTTGAATCAGATCCACAGACATATGAATATGTATTATATGATCCAATATGGCAAACAACCATGAAATAAGAATTCAAATCGCTCCAAAAGAACAACACTTGGGAACTGGTTGATCTTCCCCCAGGGAGGAAGCTATTTCAATGTAAGTGGGTTTTGAAGACTAAGTTTGTTGCTGATGGTTCACCTTTGAAATAAAAGGAAAGATTGGTATCCAAGGGCTACTCACAAGTACATGGTAATGACTACAATGAAACCTTTGCACTAGTGGAAAAGATGGACTCCATAAGGCTAGCTCTAGCCATTGCAGCTTCAAAGCAGTGGGAAGTACATCACATGGATGTGAAGTGTGCTTTCCTAAATGGAGATCTCACTAAAGATATTTACATGCAGAAACCTGAAGGGTTTGTTTCTAATCCATATTTAGTTTGCAGGTTAAAGAAATCATTGTATGGGCTCAAGCAAGCCCCCAGGGCTTGGTATGCCAAGATTGATGGATTTTTTCTATCATTGAGTTTTGATCGATGCAATTCTGATCCTAATGTCTATTTGAAGCTGATTCATGGTTCTTTGATGATTATTGTCTTGTATGTGGATGACCTTCTTATTACAACAAGTTCAAAGAAAGAGATTTCCTCCTTGAAGGATGCAATGAACCATGCATTTTCTATGACAGATTTGGGATTGTTGAGCCAACTCTTAGGTCTCAAAATCGCTCAATCCCAACATGGAATAAAATTACATCAGTTCAAGTATACTCTATATTTGTTGAATAAGTTCAACATGAAATATTGCAAGCCAAGAAAGACTCCCTTCCTTTCAGGAGTTAAGCTTGAAGAAGCAGGTTCTTCTCCTATGGTAAATAATACACTGTATAGGTAGTTGATTGGGTTTTTTCTTTATCTTACACACACTCGAACTGAACTATATTATGCAGTTAATGTGGATTCAAGATACATGGATCACCCTCATGAGATCCATTGGAGAGAATCCAAAAGGATCCTAAATTTTGTTCAAGGAACAAGAACCCATGGGATCTTCTACAAAGAAAAATATGATCTTGATTTGATTGGGTTTACTGACAGTGATTGGGCAAGTGATAACACAGATTGAAAGTCTACATCAGGATATGTGTTCATTCTTGGAAAAGGACCAATCAGCTGGTCAAACAAGAAGCAGAGTACCATAGCACTCTCATCTACAGAAGCAAAGTATAGAGGAGTTGTAAATGCAGCAACTCAATGTTTGTGGTTGCAGGGGATACTTGGAGAATGTGGTTTCGAATCAGAGTTTTCAACTATTATCTACTGTGATAATCAAAGCACCATTCGAATATGCAATGATCCAATTCAGAGACAGTGAACCAAGCACATTGAGATCCATATGCATTACATCAGAAAACATGTGCATGATGGCACCTACTCTTCTATGCATCTTCAGAACAAGTAGCAGACATCTTCACCAAAGTTTTTTGTGAGAAGACCTTCAGCAATATCAAATCAGTGATGGGATTTCAAATCATGCTGTGAAGCATGATTGATGACAAGATTTCGAAATTTTTTATTTTTCCTTTCCATGTTTAAGGGAGAATTCTCCCACTAGGTTTTTGCCTCTTTCTTTGGTTGTATGGACAAGCAGTATGTAAAGGGTGACTAAGCCTTGTTGCTAGGCCCTATAGTTTTCTAATATTTACTCATAAATTTAAGCGTAAGGGGGGTTTTAGAATAATCAACCCATAGTTACCTACCTTAGACATTAATTTTAATTAATTTTGTCTTATTACCTAATTTCCTAGATTCCACTCTATGCTAGTTTCCTTCTACAAGTCCTAGAATTCAACACATGCTAAACCTGAGTCATGGAGTGCTTGGGAAACATTCTGGAAACCAAATTTAGCATGTCTACTTTATTCCAGATCCTCCAAAGTGCATATCTTCTTTTTCTGAAAAGTTGCCTGTTTTATTGAGATTTAAGGCAAAAGGAAAAGCTAGACTAGGTGTAGTTGACTTGTTTTCTGCGCACATCATCCTCCCTCATTTTATCCTAATAAAAGAATGTATGAGTTGTCTTTCCATCCCTTATTAGCTTTTCTACTTGAGTTAGCCAATTCGTGAGCATCTTCGTAGATTTGGAAACTGCTTTATGCACCTATGGGGGATTTGACTAGATTTAGTAAGCCTACCTTTTGACCATTTTGAATGGAATCCTTATGCATTCAAATATCCCATGTAATTATATATTGCAGTATCCTATTACTTCATATGGTTGGATATTCTACACTTATTAAATATATATCAGTGTTATGCTCCAATTTTAGTCTCCTTTGGTGTGAATTTTGCATGTTTGATTAGCAATTTTGTGAGTGTAATTGTTCTATCTCTTGGGTTCAATTTCCACAGCAACCATGCACATTCAGTGACCATTTTACTTGTAAAGGGAATGAATGATCCTATCCCTCTAGCTATCTTTGATCTAGTGTTTTTTTATGAAGAGATTTTAGTAGTGTTTTAACTTGCATTCAATTCGACTTGAGCGTGTTTGTCTACATAATGTTACTGGTTCGATGATGGATTTGTTTAGTTGCTCCATGTGTGGGTTGCAATGATATTAAACTCTCGGGGTCTACTATCCACAACAATTATCAAGTTTGTTTAAAGGTTAATGTTAAGCTTTAATGGTTGCGCGGCTTCTTGCACAAACTCACCGAACCCTTAATCATCGTCTAGATGAAAGCAACCTAGTTGCTTACCCTTAAAAAATGACTAGTTCTTCTCAATCTTGCAATGTAATTTTTCTCAGGTAATAGTTTTATAACTTAGTTTCTATTTCATTTAATACATTTACTTCTAGTTTTTATCATGAATCTCCTGCATTTTGCTTAGCAAGGCATAGGATGGGAAGGTAACCAGGAGAAGTAAACCCTTGACCCTCTGCGCAAGTAATGAAGGTAGGGAAATCTCATTTCTAAGAACTGGTTAAAGAAAAGAATGCATTTCATTTTTAGGTTTTTATGAGAGTTTTTAACCTTTATCCTTGTTTTGACAAGTGTGGCCATGGTTCCGATGAATGGGTACCAAGGGTGCTGGGGACATGACTTGGCATTTCCTTGAAGACCCAATTAAACCTTCAAGGTATGCACATTCACACCTTACAGGGTTTTTAAGTTTGGAAAAATTATTTTCCATTCGATGATTGTAAAGGATTATCCCTTTTTGCTTGCAGGTAAAGGAGATTTGGCATTCAACCGCATGGGAGTGGCAATAGGATTAACTCCTGTCAAGTGTAGTGCTTCTTAGTCTTGAGGTGAGAATCCCCATCCCTTACTCTTCTTATGAGAATTTTTATAATGTTTTTTTAAATGATTGTAACTCAATAGTAACTTTTAATAGTCCCTTGTCTTTGCATGTATAATGGTCTGGTGTTGATTTTGCACTAAACACTCGGGTTGAAATGCACAATCATGAGGTATGAATCTAATTGGGCTTGTAGTGTTATATTTTTATCATTCAAGCTAGCATTATCTTAGGATATTTAGCTGAGAGAATAAGAAGCACAACAATCAAACACAAGAGAGAATAGACACAAATATTTTCCTTGGGGAAACCATAAAGGAGAAAACACCGCAACTTCCTCAGAGATAGAATCAGCACCAAAAGTAAAACCCAAAAAAAGTAAGATGATCTCCCGATAACAGTAGTCTCTCTCTCTTGTCCCAACAACTTTCTCTCTCTCAGTTATGCACTACAACTGAGTGTAAGTGAATGTGTGATAAGTAGAGAGGCTCACTCTTGATTTATACTAATTCCCGACTAGACAATAACTCACTAGAGCCAACTTCTCTAGGAGAGTCTAATAACCCTAGGTCCCCATAATTGCAGGGACTTTAACCCTTGATCAATAAGGAGGATTAACCTCTATGACTTTACATGACTTATTTACATTATTGAATCTCCCTATAGGAACATCGATGCATGAAATGACTCAATTACCTTACAGATACTTCCCAGAATAAGCATCGGGGTACAATACATAAAATATACAACTAAATACATTCTGAAGTTACAAATACATCAACACTCCCTCTTAACTAGGAAGGTATTCTCTTGACATAATTTTATCAGCACAGGTCTTCTTCTTTGTATCATCTGTATCTAGTTATCTTCATCTTCAGGTCATCTTCATATTCAAGTCATCTTCATCACTGGATTTGGATAATCTCTGGACCTTGAACATCATTGGATCTGGATCATCTCTGCTGGATCATCATCAAAGGTGCTATCTCTTGATTATTCTCATCATAGGAAGTTCTACAGAGCTATCCCTTTTTCATGCTAGTTGTAGGCCTAGTCTCCATGTAGGTCTTTATCTTCTTCAGCACTTATATCTGATCTAGTCAGAAAGGACCATCCAGCACTTATATTTGACCATGGAGGGGCCTGGCCTTCCCCATGTCAGAATGGCATGCCCAACACTCACATCTAAACATGGGAGGAACACACCCACCACCATGTCAGAAAGGCCCAGCCCTTACCTCTGACCATGGGAGGGCCCATCCTGCCCCCATGTCAGAATGTCCCAACCCTTACATTTGACCATGGGAGGGCCAAGCCTCCCCCATGTTAGAAAGTCTCAGCCCTTACATCTGACCATGTGAGGGCCCAGCCAACCCCCATGTCAAAATGGATCTACCCTTACATCTGACCATTGGAGGGCCCAACCCGCCCCCATGTCAGAATGGCACTGCACTTACATCTGGCCATGAGAGGGCCCAGCCTGCCCCCATGTCAGAATGGATCTACCCTTACATATGATCATGTGGGAGCCAATCCCACAGTCATATCAGAATGGATCTGCCCTTACATATGGTCATGTGGCAGCCAATCCCACAGTCATATCAGAATGGCTCTCAATTCTAGGACAAGTATTCCTGGTAACTGACTAGGTGCCTCCATTCTCCCAGAGAATGGCCTTCAACACTTATATCTGATCATGGAAGGAACCAATTCTCTCACCATGTCAGAAGGGTTCACGGACTCATCACTTCCCCTTAGAAGGAACCTCGATCTAGAGAACACCAAGCTTCTCCCTAATGTACTCAAACTTCACTCTAGCTAATGGCTTGGTCAACACATTAGCTATCTGCTCATCTGTCACAAAATATTGGAGCTTCACTACTCCTCTCTGCACCATATCCCTGATATAGTGGTATTTGATCTTGATATGCTTCGATTTGTCATGGAACATCGGGTTCTCCGACAACTTCACACAACTCTAGTTGTCACAATATATACAAGTAGCATCCAACTTGAGATCAAACAAATGAGATAGTAGCTTCCTAAGCCACACTGCTTCATAACTAGCCTAACAAGCTACGACATACTCTGCTTCTATTGTACTTAGTGCCACACAGGATTGTTTCCTGCTAAACCAAGAGATCACACCTGATCCCATACTGAAGCAACGCCTTGAAGTGCTCTTCCTATCGATGGCACTACTTGCCCAATTAGAATACACATAACCCTCAAGGTTAATCTTCTGATATGCCTCATACTTGAGCCCATAATCAACTGTACCCTTCATGTACCTCAGAATATGCTTTGCAGCAATTAGGTGAACATGTCTAGGATCTGTTAGGAACTGGCTCAATGTGTTCACAGTAAATCAAATATATGGTCTTGTATTCGTTAGGTACATCAATGATCCAATAATCTGATGATACATCATAGCATCAACTGATTCTGATGAACCATCACTCAATAGCTTCAGATTCGATGCCATAGCTGTGGTCATGGTCTTGCACTCAATCATCTCGAATCTCTTCAGGATCTCTACCACATACTTCCCTTATCCCAGGGAGATTCCATCTGTATTCTGGTACACCTCCATGCCTAGAAAGTAATGCATCACACCCAAGTCCTTCATTTCAAACTCGGCAGCAAGCTTCTTCTTTGTATCAGCAATCAACCCATCCATACCTATTACAAACAAATCATCTACATATAGTAGGAGTATCACTGGGTTCCCTTCTTCAATCTTGTAGTAAATATTGGAATCTGATTTACTCTTGGTAAACCCAAAAATGGATAGGAAGTTTTCAATTTTGTCGTACCATGTCTCGGGTTCATGTTTCAAACCATACAGGGTTTTCTTCAATTTACACACATGAATCTCCCTGTCATGTGTCTCAAAACCGAGTGGCTGCTCCACATACACTTCCTCTTCTACTACACCATTCAAGAAAGCAGTCTTGACATCCATCTCATGTATCTTCCATTTCATCACTGCAGCCAGAGCAAGTATTGATCTGATGGAAGTGTATCTAGCTACAAGTGCAAAAGTTTCTTCATAATCTATTCCTTCTTTTTGGGAGATGCAACAAGCCACAAATCTTACTTTATATTTCTCTATGCTACCATATGCAGCATGCTTTATCTTGTAGATCCACTTGGAAGTCATGACAAACTTCCCCTTTCGTCTAGGGACAACATCCCATACATCATTCTTTATGATCTACTGGTACTCCTCGATCATAGCATCCTTCCATTCTCTCTTATCTACCACTTCTTCATAGTTGGAAGGTTATTTATCAATGATGTCACATAACAGGGATACATAAATGGAGTAGGACCTAGTTCTTTTCCTCTTTCTATGTATTTCTTCTAGAGCCCCATATCTTTCTTCACCTTTGATAGCCTCTCATACCCATGTAGGTTACCTCTTGTGAGGATTCTTCTCTTGGGGTGTATCTATAGGTTACTGGGGTTCTTCTATTTCTTGATCTTCATCTTGATTTGCATCGTTCATAGTTGTATCTTGAATTCTGGGTACTTATGTTTCTTCGGAGTCTTCAACCGGTCTCTTTCTGGATTTGTTGTAAGCTGGATCTTCATCGAATGTTATGTCTCTGCTTATGTTTATCTTCATGAATCCTGGGAAGTATATTCTATAAGCTTTCGAGCTTTCACTGTAATCCCAAAAATATACCCTTCTTTCCAAAAGGATCTAACTTTGTTCTCTTTTCTTTTGGACTGTGTATGTATATAGGATAGTCGAATATTCTGCGATGGCCGACTTCTGGTTTCTTTCCAGAAAAAACTTCTTCGGGTGTCTTGTTCTTGAGTACTCTATGGGAGTACGGTTCTATACATATACCGTTGTTCTGGCAGCTTCTTCCCATAGATGCATGGGAATATCTTGATCATGAAGGATGGCCCTTGTAGCTTCCATGATCGTTCTATTCTTCCTTTCTACAATCCCATTATGTTGTGGATTATATGGAGTGGTTAACTCCCTCTTCATCCCTGAATATTTGCATAACTCATTGAATTCATTTGATGTGAATTATTCGTCATTATCTTATCAAAAAGTATTGATATTATTTTCTGCGTGGTTCTCGAAGAAGGCTTTGAATTCCTTGAACTTGTTGAATACTTCATCTTTGTTCTTTAAGAAGTATATCCATGTTTTCCTATAAAAATAATCAATGAAAGAAACAAAATATACATACCTGCTTAATGAACTGGATGACATCGGACCGCATACGTCGGAGTGAATGATTTCCAAGATTCATTTTTCCTTGCTCTCGCTACTTGGAAATGTCTTCTTTGTGTTCTTTCCTTTTGCACATCCTTTGCAGACACTATCATGTTTTGTCTGTATTTCTAGAAGACCTTCAACAACTTTGGTTGCAAGTGGTAGTGCCCTATAGTGCACATGTGCAAGCCTTCTGTTTCAAAGTTCATTTGACTCTACTAAGTCATGGACCAAAGCTTGTTCTAGTTGGCCCTTCAATTTATATAGTCATCCCTCTTGCTCTCCAATTATTATTGCATCATCTATAGTCTTTCCCTATGGCCACATAAGGACTTGGGCATCTACAAATGCAACCCTCATGCCTTTTGCATCTAATGTAGATATGGAGAGGAGGTTATTCTTTAGTCCTGGTACAAATAATACATCCTTCATCTTCATATACTTTCTAGACTCTAGTTCATAGGAGGATTCACCACTACCTTCTATTAGATATTGGTAGTCATCCCCAAGTTTCACCTTGTGGGGTGACTCATGTTCTGATAGTTTCACAAATGATTCTTTGAATCTCGTCATATGTTTGGAGGCCCCACTATCTATAATCCAATCATTGCTTCCATGTGAGATAGTTCCCGTGAAAGTGGAAATCAAAACATATTCTTCACCACTTGAAGAATCATCACTTTCCTGTCTAACTTTCTTCCTGGAAGGTTCATCATCCTCTACAGCATCAACATGATGTATTCTCTTGTTGTTCTTCTTCTTGTGGGAGTTTCTTTTGTTTCTAGGACAATTTCTAGCATAGTGTCCTATCTCATCACAAGTATAACATCTGAGTTGAGTTTTTCTAGAGAGAGGATGCTTACCTTTAGAATGTTGATAATCCCTTTTGTTTTTCTTGGAGTGCACTATGAGAGCTTGATATTCACTTCCCATATTTTCTTCTCAATCTGCTATTCGAGCTTCTTCTTGTGAGCATTCCTCCCACAGTCTACTAAAGGTGACTAGCTTTCTTCTAGCATAGATCCCTTGAATAAAGGAGTCCCATGATCTAGGGAAACCATTCAAGGTGGTCATTACAATCTCTGAATTCTCCACTTCTTCATCCACTGCTTCAAGTTGTTCTTTGATTTGGGAGACCCTTGTGAAGTATGACTGTATGGTCTCCTCATTCTGGATCTTCACATTCTTCAACTAGTTCCTCAAAGTCATCTTCTGGTTTATGTTCTTTCCTTCAAACACTTTAGTCAAGGCATCAAACATAGCTTTATGTGTCTTTAGGGAGGACACTTATGGTATGAGGTGATCCTTGACTGAATCAGCAATAATCCTCTTAGCCATGACCAATTTCTTCTTGTGTAATGCTTTAGCCTCATCTCCCTCTGGAACTGGAGCCTCTTCAGTGATGTAAGAGTCCAACTCATTTTCTTCAAGGACCAGGGAGATCCTATACTTCCAGGCTTGGAAGTAATCAACTCCCTAAAGATTTTCATCAAGCTTGGTATGATGAGACATCTTAACTGAGAACTTCAAATGGAAATACAAAATATTTAGATCTTACCAGGTTAAGATGTCGGATCTGGATCTAGAGCTGAGTTTCTGCAAAGTTGGTTCAGGAGTAGATTAAAGTTTGACTTTCCCGAAGTTCTGTCCAACCAAAAAATTTGATCTTGATCTCTAAAATTCAATTTTGGGGAGGAGATCAATCCAGGCCTGTGCTCACTCAAAAACTCCAGTTCTGTGGAAAGCCCTAATTTCTGGCACCAGTGTCGGGTCAAAAACTGAAAATGCTCAAAATTAGATTCTACTTCGACAAAAAGATGTGTTGTAGCGAGGAGAGTCAGCCCAACCTCTTTTTGCTGAAAATCTATTGAGAGAGATGCAAAAAGTAGGAAGCCCTAGTTTTTGTAGTTGCACAGTTTCTTCTTCTCAAGTTATCTCTGATAGCATTATCTTAGGATCTTTAACTAAGAGAATAACAAGCACATCAATCAAACATAAGAGACAATAGACACAAGGATTTTCCTTGGGGAAACCATAAAGGAGAAAACCCTGCAACTTCCTCAGAGATAGAATCAGCGCCAAAAGTAAAACCCAAAAATAGTAAGATGATATCCCAACAATAGTAGTCTCTCTCTTTTGTCCTATCAACTTCTTCTCTCTCAGTTATGCGCTACAACTGAGTGTAAGTGAATGTGTGATAAATAGAGAGGCTCACTCTCTATTTATACTAATTCCCGACTTGACAATAACTCACTAGGGCCGACTTCTCTAGGAGATTCAAATAACCCTAGGGCCCCACAACTGTAGGGACTTTAACCCTTGATCAATAAGGAGGGTTACCCACTATGACTTTACATGACTTGTTTACATTATTGAATATTCTAATAGGAACATCGGGGCATGACATGACTCAATTACATTACAGATACTTCCCGGAATAAACATCGGGGTACAATACATAAAATATACAAGTGAATACATTCCAAAGTTACAAATACATCAACATGTAGTTTAATTTGGGTTCTCGGTTTCTTTGGTTTGAGGTTTATGGGAAAAAAATAGGGCTTTACAACCACTAATAGGTTTTGAAGATAACTTTTATTTTAACATAACCCTTGATGGGTCTATATTTAGATGTATTTGTTATGGGATGACTTTGTAGCCTCTAACACTTGGGATGCGTTTGAAGATTACAGTAGTTTGGTTTGTGATTTGATAAAATGGATTTTATGAACAATATAGATTTCATTGTTATCTATAGTTTAAGATTCAAATATAGATTATTTTGGTGAAAGACTATTTCGTCGATCTTGCTTAATGTGTGTTGATTTATGTAGAATATTTTAATGCATGCTATGTCGAATGTGTCTTTTATTTTAATAAATATCTTCAATATGTCTATTTCTAGGTATGAATACCCAAAACTGAGATTGAGCATTTGTATTTGATTAAGTTCTTAAAACTTGTAGATATGATTGGATGAAACTTAAGATCTTATCGCTTGTATTTAAAAGTATGATATGTTATTGGTTTTGTGGATAATATCACTTTACATTTAACTCAATTTGAATATTGCTGAGTTTGGAAACTCAGATCTGTGAGATGGGTGCTGATGATTAACTTGTTAATTGAATACTTGGTGGGTAATGGTTTGATTCATTGTGATCCCTTCATTCAATTATTTTTTTTTCTCTTTTATTTGTTAATATCTTTAAATAGGTCCTAATCGAGGTATGCAAGTCCAAACAAAGACTAGGTTTAATATATATGTATTAACTTTAAAGAGAGATAAACCTTGTGTAGAATCCTTCGGCTCCTAGAGGAAGGTGATTGGTCTACACTTACTAAGATATGTTTTGTAAATTTTCTATATACATACTTTTATAAAGTGTTGGTAAAGTTATGTAGATGTAGTTAGAATGTAGAAGAGATCTTTGTGACGAGTCTCTTAGCTCTTACTACTAAATATGAGAGTATACATTTAAAGGGTTTGATTTGTAGCGATGTAACATAACATAGGAAAATATTGTAGAGGAATTTATTTACCATTAAATTCTTCTACATAAATAAGAGATATATGATTTTCTAGATGTTATACTAAGAACATATTATTGAAAGAGATAAAAAGATTAGAAATAGACGCATAGTATAATTCTAGGTTTATAAGGCACTTAGAATTCAAACATACTTTTAGACTGTAATTATCAGTACTAAACAATTAATAAATTTAGTAAGGAACCTATCACCACTATCGGGAAAATAGAACTAAAGTTGTTGTTCCTCCCAACCAATTCTTAGAGAATCCAAATATTACTTTCTCTAGAACCCGTGATCTTGTCTGTTGAACCACGAGGACAAAATCCGATCAATGCGCCATCTCTTTTTATTAGTAGATCATTTCTGCGTCCATCGCCAGCCTCCTTATTCTATAGACATACTATTTTATAGTATTTTTCCTAGGACTTGGTCATTTATCAGCCTCCTGCTCTTTAGGGATCCACAAGGAGTCTTGACCTGATTTTGGGCAAGATGCCTCCTGCATCACTTGATTTCTAACTCAGCAGCTTTCACCATTTGTCATTTCCCCTTGTGGGTCAACAAACACTCTTTTAATGGCTACTTCAGTTTTGATTCCTCTGAGTATTTTAATTATTCAATAATAGCAATCCATTACATTCATTTTGTCTTTATTGTCAAAATATTAAAAATTATTCCATGTAATAAATAATTAACCAATGTTGGTGTATTATGGAAATAAAAACCTATTCTTATGTTAACATAATGCTTTGTCTTTTTTTAATCGAGCCCAATATCTTATTAGTCCCTCCTAAACAATAGGGACTTTAGAAATCTATTTTGGGCTAGGCTATGAGTTGGCAAAATTACCAAAGCAGTTTAACCAATGTATAATTTTTGTGTGCTAGCTAATAACCTATATAGAAGCCTTATTTGGCCTATTTTCGAGGCATTCCAAGCTTACGATGATACCTTGTAGTGTGAAAAGAAATAATAAGGGTATGTGTACACTATGGTGTGTCATGTTGCTTGCTTTGACAATTTGTCATCTCATGTCCTCTCTCGTTGGCACGAGGTGTGTTCTAAGTTGTTCCTCGTGTTCCAATATTTAAACCAACCTGTCTAAATGCATGGCTTTCTAAACTTGTTATCCTCATATTCTTCGCTCTATAATTTGCATATGCAAAAACTCCGTACATATAGTTATCCAATTTCGTTGTGCATCCATGCAAAAGGAAGAGGTGAGCTTTCGTTGTCTTCATGATTTTCTGATGCAACCAGCGTTTCCCTCTGAGCGAACAAAGACATCTTAATGATTTCAGTATCGATTCTCTTGTTCATCCTGCATTTTCATACATATGGCTTATTTTTGTCTCATATCATGGAGTTGAATCTTGTTTCATGCAAGAAGAAAAACCAATAGAGGAGAACTGAGGCTTCACTACTTCCAAGAGAAACCAAGAAGCTATAGACTATCAAGTTAAAAGACTTGACATGGACATCAATTTCTAAAGCTTTCTTGCGATCGGCATCAACCTTTTCCCAATCGTCGTGTTTCATATGACAAAGAACTTTAATAGACAAATAAAAACTAACATTTGGGAAGAGATTTATAGACTGATTGGTTGCGCTTAGACTATGTTTGTTGAAGTAAGTATGACCATCTTGTTTCAGTAATTTCACTTGGTTTTCTATGTTGACAATAACATACAATCATGGAGTCATTTTTCTTCTTTATTTGATTGCTCAATCCACAATGATAATGGGGTTATTTCCCCATCATTCAAATATCGTCGCTTATTGCGCCGAGAGGCGCATTCTACAGCCCGGTATGAGGTAGAAGTGTGATTTCGTGCTCAACGTGGAAGTGACACGTGGCACAATGTCCGCTCATGATAAATATATATTTAAATCTCCCACAATGTCGGCTCATAATAAATATATATTTGAAGCTACCACAATGTCGACTTAAAGATTAAACTAGGCTTAATATCTATATACAGCAAAGCGCTGCCATAACTAGGCTTAATATCTATACACAGATGCAAAAATATTTTTATGAAGAGGATTAAGAGAATCATATGCCACAAATTAAGGAGATTTTATAATGATTTTGCTTTTGTATTCGAAGGCCATACTGCATGTTCGAGTCCAACTAAAACCAAATTGCATTGAGTAATGAAGGGAAGAAGGAGATTCAAACTTACAGGAAACCGGAAACAGTTTCCAACTGCTCTGTAAGCTTCCAAACAGCGAACACAGATGGAAGCGTTTCTAAACCTATAGAATATACACATAAAATACCCAGTTAGATGGTAACGCATTATGTAAGATAAATTAACAATTACATTAATTAGATTCATAAAGAGAAAAGCCAGATTAGATCTGCATCTAATATAACAAAATTGGGCGAAAATAATGGCAAATTAAAATAAAATTGATATGAATTAGCCATGAAAACAGACAAGGTTGAAGAGATGCATAATGATGAAGATGAAAGACAAAATCAAGAATTTGTGAGGCTCCTGAATACAATCCCTCAAATTTTCTAGCAAATGCATTGAAGTTGCCATGGATTGTCAATTCCTACAAAAATGAGCGGACCGGTCAGAGCTCTATGCGAACAACTCCTGGATAATGTATATACCTAAATTAATCAGCGGCTCTAACTCTTAATTCTCAGCCCCGAACTGCAATTTCCGTAAGCAAAGGTTCTTCATTACAGGCAAACCAGTGGCCTTCTGCTTCTCTTTTGCAAGAAGATTGATGAATAAACGAAACCTAAAGTCAAGAAACCTGTTATTTATGCACATTCGACCGTGGTTAATATTCCGAAGCCTGGCTAAGGTCATCCATTCTGATTTCACTTCACCGACGGGCCGAGTAAACGTATCTCTATTTTCCACTGGCACCAGAAATTTGGCATACAAGGAGATTGTAAATGAAAGTATTTGTATCAAATTTGGTTTTTAACATGACAAAATTTAGAAGATGCAAGCACAGATTTCAGAGAAAAAAAACAGTATACACATGGATGGTTGCATAAAATAATATCCAGCCTGCTATATTCAGAAATTGGCCTGAAGCCAAGATAAGGAAACAAGGGAAAAAACAACACAGTATTCTCCAGCCATTT
>LPNX011092425.1:0-12259 GCA_001517045.1 Pseudotsuga menziesii | reverse complement strand
GGAGTGAATAATTTATATAACTGACATAATTTGTTTACATTTTTTTATATTTTTGTTATTAGAATTTGATTGCAAATTCTTTAAAATGTATTTAGTTTAACATGAATTTAGTTAATTAGCAAACCCTGCTTCAACAATTGCACTCCAAAAAAGGGTTTGCACCTTGAAATATTCAAAAAAGGGTTTGCACTTCGAAATATTTGATCCCTCTTGGCGCATGATAGAGCCGGGTAAAGCTGGATCTAAGCTGGTACTATCACCGGGAGAGAGGAGTAAACATATACCACATATTCTTTGCTTATCATGGAGATATTTCTACAAATCCTAACTTAGATCCACCTCACTTAATATAAACCTAGCAGTCCTATTGGAGGCACAAAATTTGTGTATGCAGGACTAACCCATTTTTTCGGTGAAATCAAAACAAGAAAATTGTGGGTTTTGAGAGGCACTTAAATTGTTCTCATTTAATTTTCTCATCAGAAGTGTAAAAGTAATTGAGCTTGGATATTGAGAGGCACGATGTCACACATCTATAAAATCCATACCTTTTTTATTTGACTCTATTATTCAATATTTTGTCGTAACATGTGATTGCTGGCCGCAATGTATTATAATTGTCGTCACATGTATTTACACATGTAATTTAACTTGCATTGGTTCTATGTTTGATGGAAAATTTTATGACACTTGAGGCATTGCCTCTGAATTACGACGACCTTAACACAGTCTTGCCAAGGTGATGTGTTCAATCCTTTGGGGTTTATTTTTAAACTTTGGTTTGTGTAGGACCTAAGCCTAAAACTAAGGCTCGTTCTAGTTATTCTTTGTTAATAAACCTACCTTCATAAAACAAGATGCCAAAGGGGTATATTAAAAATATTTGATTAAGGGTGATAATGTTGGAAGCATAGCGCATCTCTTTGTTAAAAGGTTTGATTAAAATTTTGGACTTAGGTGATAATAATCACCATAATCATGACCCTAGCCACGACCATACATAAACTTTGGTGCTATTTCATAAGGTTTCGTTTGCAATTAAATAATGGGAGGTACAAGGGAATACCGACACATGTATTTTTATTGTATGCCATAAACATTTAAATCTTAGTACTAACTACGAGTTGATAGTGCAACCAGGAAACTTTAATGGTAGAGCTTGCTTAGATGCGTTGTGGCATAAGGGGAATCTCGGCCCTCCATTGTCCAAATCTTAAGAAAGGGGTTTGCATAGGGTTTTAGTGCGGCTTTCATGATGTCTTATGGGTTTATTCACATTCATTTGATTTGTAGTGTTGTTCTTATGGAAGAAAAATACTCATCCATTCATGGCTGCGATGCACAGTCTTGCCTTGGATTTTTATGGTTTGGTAAATAACAAAAATGTTCATGTCTGTACCTCAGTTTTGTTTGGAGGTTTTTATCAATGACTTATGGCAATGTCGATTCCATTACATCCTTGGCTTGGTTTTCTAGTAGTGGTGTTATGAAAGGAAGGCCATTCTCCTTTTTGATGTTTGTAGAGGCTTTGCAACCTGTCAAGATTTAAACAGGTAAGCATAAATATTCCTTTGGAACATTTTGTAACCAAAAGAAATTCAACTGAAAATATTTTCATGGTCATTATAAGTTTAGAATGTGTTTTTTTTGTTTTGTGTGTAGAAAGAGGAGAAGAAAAAAGGGTAAACCAAGGAGCAGATGACCCTTGGCCCTCTACGCATTCATCAAGGGTATGTTTATCCTTCTACCTACAAGAATTGATAAAATAATCAATTATGAAAAAAAGTTTTAGTTTAAATTATGTTAACTCGTTGATAGGTAAAGGTAGAGGAAGTGCAGAGGATTTTGATATGTTTGCTTCCCCTTTACCATCCAAACGCGGGTTTAGCTAAATATTCACAAGTTGGTTTTTACTTCTTTCAAAAGGATTACAGTTTCGAAAAGGAACTAAACAAAGGTTGCTAGTGAGTGGAGGCTTCTAAAGCATGGCCTAGCTAGAGTGGTGATAGGGTCACCTCATTGCAAGCCCCGTTCTTCCCTTCCAAAGGTGAGAAAATATCTCTAACTCTGTTTAAATTAGAAGAATGCACTTGTTAACTTTGTTACTAGCAACCATATTAATGCTCCTCAATTGTTGTTGTGCATGTATCCACCGGCATGGTTGTGCTTGATCTTCCCCAATGGATTCGCTGAAAACCAATTGGTAAGGTTCAAGTAAATCTAAGGTTACAATGGTTTCCCATTGGGTCTGCAACCCACACGTGGATAGGGCTTTCGCAGCCACTGCAAAGATAGTGTAAATTGTTTTGTTTTAAACCACTATGGGTCTGTACTTATCTTTTTTAACAAAAAGGCTTCGTAGCTGTTCATTTTTAAAAGTATTTGATTTTCCATCATATTCAAATGTACATTATGTTATTTATTTTGTTGCTTTATATGATGGATGCTAATAGATTAGATTACATCAACGATAATATTAGCAGATGGAAAAACTCAGTTAAATACAATTGTTAAAATGGTTTTAACATGTTAAAGGAAAAAAGTTGATCTATGCTTGGATTTTGTGATCATGCTCTTTGTTTAAGTGCTCTATCTATCCTTAGGTATGGAAGCCCGAGTTCAGAGGCTTCTTGTTTGTATTTTGTTTATTGTGTTGAAACATAACTACTCTACTATGCAAATTTACTAGATTTGATTATTGTTTGAGTTATTATGTGTATTTATGAGCTGATCATGTATTGATTTGTTTATGAAAGAGTCTATTTTAGATTTGGTTCTAAACATGTATAAATACCCAATTGATAACAATCATATAATTGATTAATGGTGAGTTAACACGTCGATCTAGAGATTCACGATCTAAATTTTTAATAAACGAAGAAGCCTTTCTGATATGTTCTATAAATCTATGGATAATTTATACGATGGTTTCCATCTCTTCATTTAGTGTTTTATAATCTTTGAACTTTTATTGGAGTTATTCGATTTCTTGGTTACTTGGTGATTCCTTCTTCTAAATTAATTGTTAACTATGTGGTTGTAACTATAGGTATTCTTCAAACAAAATTTTTATTTAGAATAAGTTATAAATTAATAATGTCTAGAACAGCGATAAACTCTATATGAAAAACCTCGACTGCTAGGGTATACGATTAATTTTGAAGAGAATTAGATCTAACTTACATTTAAAATATTTTAGAAGAAAAATGTAGACATACTCTAAATGTTAACTAGATCTATGAATTGGGCATTAATCTAGTTGTCTGAGTATTGGCTTGGTTTATTATGATACATTCGTTCGGATTATTTAGTTATACTAACATTATATCCACTCTAATCCAGGTATATAAGACCAAACAAAGATTAATTGAAAATATAACTAAGATAGTAAGATCTATGATTCTTTTACATTCCCTAAATAAAGAAGAATTTATACTAAATCATAACATGAAAATAGGAAAAGGTTAGGAACATATGCATAGTAGAATTCACTAAAATAAAAAATATATTTACGATTCATATCTATACTGAGTTTATAATTTATTAATACTAAATAGATAAGAAATTGAGTAGGGAACCTGACACCACCGTCGAGAAAACAAAACTGAAGTTGGCGTTCCTCCCAACTAACTCCTAGAGCAGCCAAATCTTACTTGCTACAAAACCCCGAGCCTGTTTGCTGAACCACAAGGACAAAATCTGATCAATGTGCCATCTCTTGCATCAACAAATCAATTTCTCGCCATCCCTAGCCTCCTTCTTGCTTGATGGACATACTATTTAATAGTATTTTTCCTAGGACTTGGTCAGTTATAAGCTTTCTTCTCTTTAGCACTCCACAATGAGTCTTGACTTGATTTTGGGGAAGATGCCTCCTCCATCTCTTAGTTTTCACTCAAGAGCTTTAGCTATTTTTTTTTTCCCCTTGTGAATCAACAAACACTCTTTCAACAACTAATTGAATTCTTCAGCATTTTAATTATTAAATAAAATAATCAATTACATCTATTTTAACTTTATTGCCAAAATATTTTAACAATTAATATTCCAATTAATAATAAGTTACATTTATTTGATGCCTTACACATTACTATATTAAAGACTCTTCAGCATTTGATTGGAATGGAGTTGAAATTTTGGTACTTCATTTTAATGTTTTTCGATAATTATTTTATAAGTAATATTTATTTTGATCCGTAGTAATTTTTTCTTGTATTTGATTAGTAGTAGCTGCAGGAGGCTTGCTGTTGTCCGATGCGTGCATGTATTGAACCCTTATACTTTGGTTACCAATTACGACTTCGGACCTTCAAGTCCCCCTTTTTGTTTTTCAATTTTGACAACTAAGTTATTGAAAAGGGTGTCTACTGGATGTATCGTCAGCGATTCAGAAAAAACCTAGTATGTAGGTTATACACAAAATTGCTTCATTCTTTCCATAACAAAAGTCTGAACTATTTATACTCAAACTGCGCAGGCATTTAAAAAAAAATACATTTAGATGTTATAAATAAAAATCTCGTCTTTCCATTAGCATAGTGAGTCTTTTCTTAGACGTGGTTGGATATTTTGGACACGAAAATGTCTAGAGTATTCATAGGTGATATTGAAACATTTTCCTTATTTATTGAAAATAAAAAATGGAAGGAAGCCAACTAACCTAATTAAAGTATTTATTTATTGATCAGTAAAGTTCAACTACAAGATATTTAGTTATTTACTCGTAAACTATTGATTTTGAAGCATTTAGGTTTTAGAAAACAAAATGTGAGTAGCACAATGTAATTTTTCATGTCAATCAAGAAGTTTATTATTTAGTATTATTTTCTGATAACAAATATGTTCCAAATCGGGACAAGCTGTAGGCTGAATATACTATTATTAAATATGGAATTGTTTGCCAAGTGGAGGTCCCAAGTTCGATTTGCCGCACTTCAATAACACGTCGTCAAACATGTGTGGCCCAGGGATTCAACTGAAAGGGGAAAACAATCCGTTCCAGCTTAAGATAACTTTGTCTGAGCCAGGATATTTGATTGTGTCCGCGTGTTTGTAAAATTCACTTAATTGAATTGCTGGTCTTCAGCGCGTCTTGTTATGCAAATTCTTATGAATTATCGTGTAAACTGCAATGTGTCTTATTTATTTTTATCCTTGCTGTTTTTTAATTTTTTAATATTTGTTTGGTATGCTTTATAAAATTTTGATTTAAAAAATAAAAACCTAAACACCAAACTTAAATAAAAATTTTTGCATATCTTTTGGATTTAAGCACATTCCAAATATTTTATTATCGTTATCACAATATAGACTCTTCATTTCCCAAGATGCTCCTTATTCATGGTCTCCCTAACCAATTATTCATTTCAAAAGAAAAAATTGTGAATTAGTATACCAAATGGACATGTACTCTCATATTAAGGTAAAGTAACTAGCATACTTTACTTCCAAAGCGGGGAAATAAAACACCGAAGAGAATTTAGATATGTTTCAAAAATGAGAGAAAGTTGTGTGTAGATAATATAAGTTTATGTGCGGAAAGCAAGTCTAGGAAAATAAGTTACATCAAACTTCTAAATCGCCACAAAAGTGAAAATAAGTTTCCGCCAAAAGGCTTTTGTACATAAAGTTTTTAAATTTGAAAACATTTGGTGAATAATTCAATGTTTTTGCCTCGATCTTTTGAATGCCAGTGGAATCTTACAAAGCAAAAAATTCCAAAAATACAAGGGGCATAGTTATAGGATTTTTCCAAGTTTTAGGTAGATTTAGAGAACCTCGAAACCTCTGGACGTGGAGGAACTATACCTTTGAAACTGAGACCTGAATTGGACGTGAAGAGGCTATACCTTTGAAATTGAAACTTGAACTATGTGAGACATCAAAATTTCTGCGCATCATAATTTACACAAGCGACACCATTTTTCCTGTCGACTATTCGCGTGGGTCCTCTTATAATATCATGCATTGAAGATCATTCAATGGCCAAATAAGGTGGACAGGTGAAGAAAATATTTTGTTTCAAGTTTTTATCATCCCAAGTCAATCTTCGTATTGAATATCGATAGTATATAGGCAAAATGTCCATTAGTATCTTGTTTCTTATTTTTCATGATGTAATGGATGCAAAAGTCAACCCCCTTCCATGCAAATATTGTATCTGAGGGGGCACAAGTTTTGATAGACGTAAGAATCCCATTGAATTTCTTTCACCTTTTCTCTTCATTACACATAAAGGAAAAGGCATGGTGCCCTTCGCTCCTTGCGGATCACAAAACCATCACAATGGAATGTGGAGGCCCTCTGAGTCGTAGGCTTTGATATCTGAAATTGAAAACTACAATCTAATGAAGAAAAAGTCATTTTCTTATTGTTACATTTATTTGCAAAATAACTAATATAAATATGACCACTCATTAGAATCCCATAAACCTTTCTTCAACCTTTAGATTCACATAAGTTTTTCTTTCCTTTTCAAGTTCTGCAACTTTGGTTAGCTCCATTAGTAGAGCTCATTGCCAGATAATTTTTTTTTTCAAAACCATGGTGGCAGCCTGGCATGTTGATTTTTAAAATCCCAACCAAACTTCAAATCACCCACGTGTTTTCCAGTGCAACGTCTTTCTGGCTCACATAATTTGGGTTTTCAGATGTAGAAACTGAGTGTTTGGTGGACCTACACACTTGTGTTTCAGATGATATGCATGATTGCTAAGTGTCTCATGGAAAATGTGGAAGTAGATGGTTGGAACGATACAAATATGTATCACAAACTATGAAAGTTGGCTAAGAGATGTTGTTGAGAGCTCTTCGCCCATCGACTTTGGCGTTGGACAAAAATCATCATTATTGATTATTTATTGCAGCAATCTTCTATAAGTATTGATGATTGGATGCATAATTACCTTATAGGGAAATAGAATGGTGCTTGTTGATTATGATGAAGATGATGCATTTGACCATATTCAAAAGAGCAGGTTGCAACTTGTTGATACTGAAGCTTCTCTCTTGGAACGTAGTATAAAATGATGAATTCCTTGAATCTCATATGGATTTGCTTGAAAAAACATCCCAACTCTTCTCTAACATCCTAGATTCTAATGAAGAATTTAAGGCGTCTACCGGTGTAGGGGAGCACAACAAAAATATTCTAGCAAGATGAATC
Source organism: Pseudotsuga menziesii (assembly GCA_001517045.1). NCBI lineage: Eukaryota > Viridiplantae > Streptophyta > Pinopsida > Pinales > Pinaceae > Pseudotsuga > Pseudotsuga menziesii. The sequence continues at coordinate 5,094 of LPNX011092425.1, read as the reverse complement.
ACATGTAAATAGAAATTCGTTATTCATAGATAAATAGAAATCCGTTGTCTTGTTGTTTGTATGTTTAGTTCGTATTAAAATCGTCATATGTAAATATCTAGGTTATGGTACATGTAAACATTTTGTAGGCATCTTGGAAGCAATACACAAAGAAATTTCCCCTCACATGGCCGTAAAAACCCAAAGCCAAATGGGACTGAAAAGCCTGTGTATTTTCATATGAGGATATGTAGAGCACGCATTACCTACATGCATCAATATGTGAATCGATTAGACTTCATCCGCGGGTCCTATTGGACTCTAAGAATGCTCTCTGCAGCAACATTTTTCCTGATGGGACTGTGGTGTGCAGAGGAATTTTATCCCACAGAGTCCCTTCAAATTCGCAGTTTTCCAAGGCGGCACATTGCTCTGTCTGGGAAAAGATATGGTGTTTATTCAGATGAAATATGTTGCGGAAACTACGGTTTCTATGTTCAGATTACAGCGCCTGGTTGAATATTCCTCTATGGGAAATCCAAAGTTCATTCACAGCTTGACTATGCGCATGAAGGGTGGTTCGTAGTTCTTCTTGAAAAGAAGAAGGATGATTGATAAACCTAGTATCCCCATCATAACTTGGTTTAGTTTAGTCTTTTTCACTTATAAAAATAATTTATAAAATAAAGGAGATCAAAATACCATCAATTATACGTTAAGCTTTTAACTCTCATTTATTATTATCCTTGAACAAATTAAAATATAAATCCTGTGTCTTTTTCTTGAAACAAAATTTCAATTAGGTTCTAAAATTAAAATTTAAATCCCTTATCTTCTTCTTAATTCAAAATTTCAATTAGGTAAGAACCTACGGATTTAATGAAATAATAAACAATCTATAAAATAATAGAGACAAACTATGTTTGCTCAAATAATTTTGATTTGGATTTATGAAAAACAAGCTCTCTATGCACAAGAAATCTTAATTTAGCATGGAAAAGATGAAAAGATTGCATGACATTGGTCAAATGCATAGTCTATATGCTACAAACAGACCAACATTAAAGAAATACATGACATAAGACGTATTTAATGATAAGATGGATGATATTAATTGATTATGCAATCCTTTATTTTTCGTTTAAAGGTGCATAAATACTAGATCTTAAATGGAATAAGAGAACACATTGCTAGGCCAAATTTGATAGATAAATGACCTTTTAAAAAACCACATCCACTTTTTTTTAGGTTGAAACTTAAGCTGCGGGTAGAATAGTTTCTGGTTGTCCCTCAACCTGTTAAGAGGATAGACAACTGCCTTTAAAATTTTTGAAATATAATTGATTACATCACCAGGTCTTTAAGAGGACAGACCATTGCATTAAAAAAATTCCAGATATAATTGATTATATCCCCAGGTGATAAGTCGTAGTGTTATAACATAGTGTACACATTAACCAAGATAATGGTAACACTTGCATGTCCATCTTGCATGCAATCCATATGGTGTGAGAAAACCCACCACCGAAGCACACCATGAATACGCTTTCTTTGAGGTAATTTCTAGTTTTCTCATCAATTTTGTGTAGTTACATCAATTCACGTAGGCTATTCCATCATTTTGTAGAGATTAGCACACCATGAATACGCTTTCTATGAGGTGATTTTGCAATTTTCTCATCAATTTTGTGTAGTTACATCTATTAACGTAGGCTATTCCATCATTTTGCAAAGCGTACCACACCATGAATATGATTTCTTTGAGGCGATTTGCAGTTTTTCATCAATTTTGTGTAGTTACATCAATTCACTCTGAATTTGTAGTGGCGTTATTTATGAGTTTGCAGTGGGTTTTTTTATTTTGACCCAGGGGCTTGACCATATAACCCAGTTGACAGGACTTGCAATGGCACTAAAACAATTGATTGATAGATGCCCAATGATGAATATTACATATGTTTAGGTTCGGTCCTGGATGGATCTGAGAGGAGGGGAGGGGTTTGTGAAAAATCAATAGATTCCTGATGATGAATAGTACATATATTTAGTTTTGGTCCTGGATGGATATGAGAGGAGGGGAGGGGTTTGTGAAATAATCATGTACTAAATCATATCTATCACTCCAGATCTCCATAGAGAATTTTTGCTTTAGTTACATCCATCGATAATTATTGTTCTAATTATAGCAGAGGGATACTACCTACTTTAGTTATAGGAACTCTTCTCTAGGAAGAGAAGTGTGCAAGCTAGAGATGCTCCCATGATTGTCTCTATGTGAATTTCTCTATAAATAGTCACCAAGAGAGGCATTGTCGGCGTACTTGAATACGAGATATGAATTGCGTTCCGTCACCAAATTGAAATGGTTCAACTTTTGAAGAATCCCGATTTGTTGACATCTGCTTGATGATCACCATGGTTTCTTAAATGATGTGGCAGTAAACAAAGCCTTCATTTCTATTCACCATGATAAAATTTGTTTTAGCAGCTTCGAGTTCCTTCAATTCGTACCGAGGTAACATCTTCCCTATTTGTTGAATTCTGAAATCCAATCTACAAATGTTGTTCTTGTAGTTTATTTCCCATCAAATTTTTGTTTCCTTGTCTCAGAGATAGAATGCCCTGGCCAACGATGGTTTGTTTTCTGTCTTCTTAGAGAATACAGCTGACTGTCACTACCAACCGATGGGGAGAGATGTGTTCGAGCCACTAAAGCTGACTGTTACTACCAACCGATGGGGAGAACTGTGTTCTAGCCACTATTTGTTGAAGCTATGGGGAACGAGGCCATCATAGGAGGCGGGGAGATGAGGTAGGAAATTTGTGGGCGTTGCTTTCGAAGGAATCAGGAGTAACACTTTCTTGTAAATCAATGAAATATATATGGTTCACTTCACCATTCAATTTGAAGTGTCTATTTTCATTAAATCCAAGGATTAAAGTCGTCATTTTTCAGGAGGAGGTCATTATCTTCAACCAATTTTCCTTGAATGTTTTCACTTTCACCTGATAGAGATTACTACAACAACAACAAATGTGCTATGGGGATTACAAGCATACATGTTTGACAGGAAGGGGGATCCTCAGTCCTCCAGTTACCAGAGCTGAAAGAACAGGATGATAACCAGATTTCAATCCATGACAAGTCCATTGTTCGTGAAGAATGTTCCATGTATTTACATCCAGTAGGCTCAGCCATGAATAAATCTGGTTGGTCAACCCTGTCATTACGGATACAATATTCGTCAACCCATATACCATACAAATACAGATATGATATACGATACAGATTCTGTGGACACGGATAAGATATACACGATACAGAGTTTTGGACATAATATATGATATGAAGTAAAGTTAGTGGACATAGGGAGGCTCTTCATAGGATGTTGACAAACGATGAAACCTACAGAGAAGAAGCCTCTTAAATAACCCTGTCGGTGTAATTTTAGGGTTTATTTTTAGGATTAAATTTTTAATTTTTAAGAATGTTGATAAGTATGGTTAACAATAATGGATAAAATATATTTATTTTCACTTTTTAAAAATATTGAACAATAATAAGTAAAATAGATTATTTTCACTTGTTACATTTATTTGCAAAATAACTGATATTAATATGACCGCTCATTAGACTCCCATAAAGCTTTCTTCAACCTTTAGATTCGCACAATTTTTTCTTTCTTTTTCAAGTTCTACAACTTCGGATAGCTCCATTAGTAGAGCTCATTTCCAGACAATTTTTTTTTCCAAAACCATGGCGACAGCCTAGCATGTTGATTTTTTAAATACCAACCAAACTTCAAATCAGCCATGTGTTTTCCAGTGCAATGTCTTTCCGGATCACAAAGTTTGGGTTTTTAGGTGTATAAACTGAGTGTTTGGTGGACCTACACAGTTGTGTTTCAGATGATATGCATGATCGCCAAGTGTCCCATCGAAAATGTGTAAGTAGATGGTTGGAATGATACAAATATGTATCACAAACTATGAAAGTTGGCTAAGAGATGCTGTTGAGAGCTCTTCTTCCATCGACTTTGGCGTTGGAAAAAAATCATCATTATTGATGATTTATTACAACAATCTTCTATAAGTATTGATGATTGGATACATAATTAACGTGTGGGAAAATAGAATGGTGCTTGTTTATTATCATGAATATGATGCATTTGATGATATTCAAAAGAGGAGGTTGCAACTTGTTGATACTGAAGCTTCTCTCTTGGAACGTAGTATAATGATGACAAATTCCTTGAATCTCATATGGATTTGCTTGAACAAACATCCCAACTATTCTCTAAATTCCTAGATTCTAATGAAGAATTTAAGGCTTCTACAGGTGTCGAGAAGCACAACATAAATATTTTGGCAAGATGAATCACATGTAAATAGAAATTCGTTATTCACAGATAAATACAAATTCACTTTGTTGTTGTTTGTATGTTTAGTTTGTATTAAAATTGTCATATGTAAATATCTAGGTTATGGTAAATGTAAACATTTTGTTGGCATCTTGCAAGGAATACACAAATAAATTCCCCATCTCATGGCCATCAAACCCAAAGCCAAATGGGACAGAAAAATCCTAGGTATTTTCATACAAGGATATGTAGAGCATGCATTACCTACACTCATCAATATGTGAATCGGTTAGACTTCATCCGCGGGTCCTATTGCACTAATACAAAAGCGCGGGTTTTTCCACGGAGGTTTTCCACGTTTCATACTTTTTGGTGTGAAATCGGAAGCAAAATGAACGTTCCGTCGCTGTATCGATGCTTACTCGTCGCTGTATCGACGTTGATAATCTCTGCCGTCGCTATATCGACGGCTTCCTCCTTCAACGTCGCTGTATCCACGGAGCTACGTCGCTATAGCGACGGCAATGTCAAGCTATGTCTTTTTAGTTGAACCAGGGCGCGTAAGTCAATATTTTAGATATATGAAACCAGGCTCGCGGGCAGGCTTCAAATTTGAAGGCTTCAGTGCCCGTCAAAGGCCTATTTACCTGTCACAGAAGGCCATGACCGAATTTGCCCTACAAAAAAAATTCGGTTTCATGGAGTGCCCGTCGAAAATGAAATGAAGCAGAACTGTGTACATTGACAATGGAAG
>LPNX011092412.1:0-23375 GCA_001517045.1 Pseudotsuga menziesii | reverse complement strand
TAGATCTTGTGCTGCAAAATATTATACCCACTACCATTTGTGGGTAGAGTTCCCTTACACAACCTTTTCTTAACTTGTTTTCTAGTACCTATGGAAAACGGAATAATCATATATGGATGGAGAAATTTATTTTGAGGTATCCCTAGGGTGTGTGTGTAGAATTTGATCTATAGAAGAAATTTCTTCCTTTCATTTCAATCATAATTGTGGATGGGGTTCATCAACATAAAGTGTGCCACCTAAATTTTCCTAATGCTTCTATTTATTGTAAATAAAAGGACCACCTTATTTGGGACTACCCAAAACCAACCTATGTAGCTGTAGTAGGGATTTCTCCCTTGCTACAAAGCAGGAACGACTACCTTCTGTCTATAGGATGGAAGGGTAGGGTTCCTAGTGGTGGATGCAAAGAAAACAGAAAGGAAATAGACTGAAAATAGAAATCAAAACCCCTTTGCACATAAGGTTATGGGTTGAGCTCCAATACCCTGCATATAACTTGTTAGAAACATCCAAAGACCTGCAAGCAAACCATGAAAACTTGCAAGTATATGTTAAGCAATAGATCTGCAAGCAAATATGTTAGAAAAACTAAAATAAACAACACAAAACAGTTATTATACCTTCTATGGGTGGAAATGGGCCACCATGCCTTAGCTTGGAGAAGCACCTCTCTTGAGAATGGAGGAGCTATGGCTCAATGGGAGAATGGATGAGAGGGAGAGTGAATGGCTTGAGAGGCAAATGGTCTCAAGGCACTCATTCAGGAAGCATAACAGTATGCAAGGAAGAAATGATTTGAGAGTGACCCCCACCCCTCTATTTATACTTTTTCTCAAGACTTTTAGGGTTTTAAGCCCCTGGTTGGGGCTTTAGCCCCTTTTTTGGGCTTTTAGCCCCTTTCGCTCAATCTTTAGCTCTTTTGGGGGTCTTAATCTCCTTTGAGGGGTTTTAGCCCCTTTTTGGAGGTTTTAGCCCCTATGAGAGCTATTTTGGATCTTTTTAGGGGTTTCTAATCCCTTTTGCACATTTTTAGGCCTTTTTGAGGGTGTGGGGGTCAAATGGGGTCAAATGAGGGTCGTGTGTGGGTGTCCTTGGGTGGTGTAGGCCATGTAGAGCTGAGTGAGGTATTTTTTGGGTTAATAGATTGCCCCTTGATGTGTGAGGGCAGGAGCTCATCATATGGCTGATGGACATCATAGGATTTTCTTGCGAAGAGGTGGTGCTTCCTGGGCTGGGGCATTGTCACTTTCGGTTTTTGTATTAATATGGTTCCCATCAATGGGTGAGATACAAATAATGTGTGACATGTATATGGACAAGGTGGGAATCCCCATGCTCGTAATGATGTCAAATGAATAATGTGATCTAAGCTTTGCAATACAAGAGCTGATCATGTACAACTATTGTTACAATAATGGTTGACTCAATGAGAGGTTGAATACAATACTGATATGAAGAACTGCTACATTATGGAATTCTCATGGAATTCTATATCTTCATGACTGATGGCCTGCTGGATCTTGGAACAGTACATAGATGTATGGAGTCACTGATGGAGAGTCAGAGTCTCTGTGGTACAAATACGTTGCATCAATCATAAATCTATATAGAAGCATTGCTGGGGCTTCTGAACACTGTCTCTAGCGCAACCGAGAAATCATAAGGGACATAATCCTGTTGGGGTACCTCAAATAGACTCATCAATGTGTTAGAGTCAGGTGACATCCAGGGTCTTTGACCAAATACTGCACGGACCAATACCCTGTACGAATCTCAACAATGCGATGATATAGCTGGAGTCGAGCACATGAGAAACAACCATCCCAAGAGGCACTAAGGACTCCTCTCAAGTGGTCCAAGGAACTCATCAATGAGGTTAATGAAAACAGGATACAGGAACCTCTGGGTCTATCCTATGGAATACATGTGTTTTCGTCAACAGAGGGAAACTTGCCCCTAGTCAAGGCAATGGTGTTTCCTTAACGAGAAGCACGAGGGAGATAACCGAAAGATGTGAGACAATCTATGGATTGAACCACTGAATTAGGAGGGGGAGGAAGGGAAGGAGTTTGAACAGGGCATAGGGAATGTAGTAGACTCAAACTTCCTTTGTTCAGAGTATGATGGTAGGGTGGACCAAGAAGCAAATGAAACTGACTCATGGCAAAGGGATCATAGCTGTAATACTGGGAATGTCACTGTAGATGGGAAATACTTGGGGGAGGTAGACACTTTTGGTATTGATGGGATGCAAGGAAGACACATTGTAGAGTACTCTGAACAAAGGCGACCCAAAGTGGGAATGCTGCCAAACTTTTATCTGTGGGGTGGTGTCTAGAGACACCGTTGTGGTACGATCTCATGGATTTTAACGAGCCCAAGAAAGTAAATGCTCGATGGTGCTTTCAATTTTAGACAGTCTGAAAGCATGAAGAAGACTCCAGTGGGGGCTCTTTTTCATTGGTAGTCTCCTGTGCTTGAAAAAGGATAAAAGTATACATAGGAGAGCTCGCCCATCCTATAGGGGATGAGAGACTTCTTTACCATTGATAGTCCAATCAGGCCAGAAAAGGTTAAACCTATACTGAATGGATGATCATTCAGATACTTTTACGAGCATGAATGAAACCAAGTTTGCTCGACAATATTTTCTTGATGAGAAGGATGGAAAAGAGCTTAAAGACAACTCATAGTGAGCTTTTTCATAAAGTTCGGCCCCTCTACCCGAGAAAGCATAAAAGTATGCAGAGGGGAATGGTCTTGGATTGAATGTTCCAAGGTGGTCCTTTTCATATGGTAGTCTACATGGTTCTCAAAAGGAGATAAACGAGACGATGTAGACACCCTTTCCTATAATTTAATGAGCGGGAAAGGAAGCAGCTTCACTTGGCAATCTTTTCATTCTTTTAGGAGTCAGAAAAGAGCTTAAAAGAAACTCTCATATGGTCAACCGATTGCAATGGCACAAGTGGTGCCCCATGTCGGGACAGTGGACAGTGGATAGTGGTCCAAAGGTCTTCCGTGTAGTAAGGAGGGAGTAGGTGGCTCTTAAATATACCAATACATGCATGGGATAGATCGTGGTAGAGGCACATGAATCAATGCGACAAAGGCACGCAAACCGAGGTGGCTCTCAAACAAAGGTAAGGAGGGTTGTGTGTGAGTTTTGGTTGATGGAATTGACTATATGTGATGTGAGTGCAAGTCCAATGGTAGTTATATGACAAATGCATGCAAAGGAAATGATTCGTCCTCTGGACGATGGTCCTCGGACCCGCATAAGGTGCAGTGGATAGATTAGACAACTATATGCTAAAATAAAATGATGTTCCTTCCGGGAGGTGGCCCGGAACCCGAATGAGTGGTGGTAGGAAAGTGTAATGCAAGCATAGGTTCGGAGACACTTGTATCACAATGTGGTATGTAAATCAAGGTAACTTTTGAGAAGTGGTCCCGAAAATTACTTGTTAAACACGAGATGATGGTCTTGTTAGAAGATAGAAATTTGAGCCTAGAGGTGTGAGGGGTGTCTTGAACAGGCTCCGGCTGAATTTGAACTGGAAGCTAATGGTGCTGCCCCTAAATGGGAGGTTTCTAATTTGTGGTAAAAAATGTTGTAAAACAAAAAGGGACAAGACTATATTACAAGATGAACTACCGTCACTTAAAGAGGTGACGTTAGAGGGAAAGTGGTTTGGAATTTCAAGGGATCAGCGGTCATTCCTTTGTGTGACACGATGAAGCCTAGGAGACGGCCCGTTGGGACACAGAAAACACACTTGAAAGGGTTCAAGGGGACTTTGTACTTGAGACATCATAGGAAGGCTTGTCGTAACTCATCTATGTGTTGTGCATGTTTCTGTGATCGTGTAATGAGGTTGTCAAGATATACCAACATGATGTAGATGAGGCCACGGAAACAGTTTGTCATAGCACACTGGACGGTGGCTTCAGTGTTCTTCAGACCAAAGGGCATTACTCGGTAGGAAAATATGCCCCACAGGCTTGTGAATGTAGTCTTGTAACGATCTTCTTTCTGGATATGAATTTGGTTATATTCAAAAAATCCATCCTGGAAGGAAAAGACCTCATGGCCGGTGCATGCATCTATAATCTGATCGATGAAGGGTGTTGGGAAGTTGTCTTTGGGACACGCACCATTTAGATCGTGGAATTATATGTAAACCTGGATGGTACCCTGTTTTTTATTCATGGGAACATGATTTGAAACCCAAGCGGTGTACACAATGGGGTAAATGAATCCGTCTATGTGCAGCTTCTCTATTTCGGCTTTGACCGTGGCCTCTTTGGAAGGATGGATGGATCGTTGCTTTTGGTGCATGGGGGCCACATCAGGCCATGTGTCGATGTGGTGTTCTATGATGGATGGAGTCAACCCTGGAATTTCATTGTAATACCATGCAAAGATGTCACGAATTTCTTGGAAGATAGCTTTGTAGGCAGCAACTTCTTTCAGGGAGCAGGATGCCCCCAGCATGATTTCTTCAACAAGAGTCAGGTTTGGTTGAGATGTTGATTTTGATGGTTGGCGATATGTTGGCCATGTTCCCTTATTCAAAGGATTCTGGTGTTGGAATGGGGTTTTTGAACCAGTTGAATTTCCCATGAATGAAATCTTTGGTTTCCATGAAAAACTGGTCAGACTGCGACACAAGTTCTTCGGGGAGGAAGAACAAGCAATGGTGCATGTCGTCCCATGGGTATTCTAGGGCAGTTAAATATTCAAGTATCTCCTCATCATTGCGGAAGCAATAAAGAGACAGGTCTGATGGACCATCGTTGGTGGTGGAGACAAGAGGGTCGGTAGAACTAGACATCATGTAATTGCACATGGTTTCCAAAGAAGGAGGTGGGGGGTGAACTTCTTCGATCGGGGTGATGTCGGATTCAAGGGAATGTTGACGAAGGTTGGATAAATCCAATCGAAACTTGGACAAGTCTTGGCAGTGGTGATAATAGTGTCCATACAAACCGCAGAGGGTGCAAGCATGGTTTGTTCTCAATGACTTGTTTCTCACTATTGGCCTGTTTGGAAGTTCAACCATGGGGAGGTTTTTCATTGTATCCATGGCATCCAAATGCACACGGATTATGGGAATCTCAAGGAATTTTTGAGTTGGATGACCTTGTTCTTTGCAGATGGTACAAGGTGGGATCTATCGAGGTTCAGCGGTAGCTTTCATGTTTTTTCCCCTGTCCCTTTTTAGGTGGGGTGGTGTGGGTGCAGTGGTTGGTTTTTTCGGGCCGGGTGGAGGATGAGATTCGATCGCAATGGGTTGCATGGGGGTTAAGAATACCTTGGGCATTGGTGGTTGAGCCAGTGGATCAAGATACCACACGGGAATTCCCAATGTAAAGTTGGGTAAGTTTAAGGTGGCCATTACTGGCTTGCTCATGACACTAGGCGGGGGAAAGAGGAAGGGAATTATGTGGACTGGGGAGGAGCCCAGATAGCTCCCTAATGGTTGCACGTGGGGTTGAGGTTGTGGTGGTGGCTCTGCATGATGCTGCAGTTATGGATGATGCTGTGGCTACTAATGATGCTGCAGCTGTTGATGATGCTGTAGCTGCAGATGATGCTATGACTGCTGATGATGATGCAGCTGTTCATGATGCTACGACTGCTGATGGTGTTGCGGCTGCATATGGTGTTGTGGTTGCGGTTGGGGTTGCAGATGCGGTTGTTGTTTGGGTGTAGCAATGTTGGATGAGAGCATGCACAAATCTGCAGTCTTATTTGGTGTCGGTGGTGGTGACACTAAGGGGAAAGAAGTTGTCATGGTGGTATCAGCAAACAACCCAGGGCCCACATTCAACAATGGGGAGGCTGGTATGTTGTCAACCATGGTGTTGACCACAGCGATAACATTGGCGGGTGCGGTTAGCCCTTGCAGATCAATGGTGTTGATCATAGGGATAACGTTGGTGGGTGTCGTTAGCTTTTGCGGATCGTGATAAGTCAGTTTATCAACAGTCATGATTTTCCCTTCGTGGGGGAACATCATGAGACGAAAAACAATTGATGTTATAGCTCTCATGGCATATATATAAATTCTTCTGAGGAGAAGGTTATAGTCAAATTGAGCATTGAAAACCTTTATGTTAATCAGTACTGTTTTCCTGACTAATGTGATGGGGACATGGGGGAGGATTCCTTAGGCTTTAGTGGGATGGCCATCATAAGCCCGCAGAGTAGTAGAGGATGGTTGCAAAATTGGGGATCCAAGCTTCTGTGAGACTAGGGTAGGCATAATGCACGTGGATTCCCCCTCATCCACTATGCACTAGTGCAAGACCAAATTTCAGATAGACACCAGGATTTGGAAGGAAATGGTTTATGGCATTCATGGTTCTCTATTCTCTGTGTCGAATGTGATCAACTTGGAGTCAGAGGGGTCCATGGCACCAAGGGTGGCTAGTAAGGATTTTTGTTGCGTTGGGAAAGTTTTGAGTACCTCAAGAGCAGACATGGCGGTAGGTGTTTGGGCCAAATCATCCATGATGCTGTAGATGAAAACAACTCTAGGCTTGTTGTTATTGGCAACCTGATGTATGGGGGGGCGTAGGAAAGGGGGTAACTAAAGAGGTACATTGGCTATTTTGGATGTAGATGCTGCAAATGTGTTAGTGGGTTCGGTGTTGGTTCTGTACTGATTTCATCTGGTTTGTAAATTGACCTCTTCAGTTGTCATAGCTAGCAGGTGGTGGACACCTGTTTCTGCCATCAGAGGTGTCCCCGAAGCATTGGGATTGGGTTGGGGATGGGGTGCAATTGCCACCAATCCTTTGACTGGTAATGGGTTTTGGAGCACCATAGGAGGAGGTCCCGGTGGTGCTGGGTTGGGTTGGGCTTGGTCTGTTGTATTGGTTGCATGTTGAACCATGTTTCTAATGGCCTATTTAGCATGAACCATGAAGGGACACTCAAATGTGTAGTGCCCATAGAACTCACATAATGTGCATGGTTGGTTTGTACGCAATGGAGCGTTGCGTCTTGGTGCATTTGGTCGTTGAGGATTTTGGGCTAGCCAGTTTGCTGCAACATTGTTGGGAGGATTCGGTTGTTGACCGCCTCCCTGTGGTTAGTTGTTGCCTTGGTTCCAGGGTCGGTTACTCCTATCTTTCCCTTGTTAGTTATTGGGGGCTAGTTGGTTGGGACGGTTCTGCTGTGCAAACACATGTCCCAATGGAGCAGGTGGAGCAGGGGCGGGGGCTTGAACAGCTTGCACCGGTGGTGCATAGTAGACTTGGGTGGGTGTCGGTGCCACTAATGTGGGAATTTTCCCCGCATATTGCTATGTCAACCAAGCTAATGCCTGGGCCTGTTGCGGTGGCACAGGTTGTGCATAAGAAGTTGTGGCTCCGGACTAGCACATCATTCTTTCATAGTCCAGAGTTTGGTTTTGGTACGCAACACTAGGGGTGTTGCTTGGTTGTGGTGGTATTGTATGTGGTGTCAGACGGTGCTATGGTTGGTTAGAGACATAACCTATGATGCCATATGCAGCATGGGATGCCCCTCGTGCATCCCAATAGGAGGTGGCCACACGGGAAGCATCTGGAATGACAGTGTAAAGGTATCCAGACTATGCATAAATTAGATCAAACTATTGGGCTTTCAAGATGGCCTCCTCTTTGGATTGGGGATGTTTGGATGTGACATCCTTTGCTATAGGTGGTAGCAAATTTTTTAGGAAGCAATCGAAGAAGATCATGTCATCAAGTTGGATCTTGCACAAACTACGACGTCAACACCACTCATGGATGTGGTCGGTTATATGGGTTGCAGTATTCTGGCAGCAAGATAACAATATCTCCACCCCTTCATCGTATCTAACGGGGAGTTGGAAATAGTGTAGGAACATGAAAGCTAGGGAGTTGAAATCCGGGTACTTGGCTTGTGGTAGCTCAATGTAGCACTTGGTTGCAGCACCTGTGAGGGTGCATTGGAATAGTCGGAGTCTAATCAAATCATCCACGATGCTATTTGATGAGCACCATAGGTGAAACGTCATGATGTGGTTTTGGGGGCACTCCCCTCCCTTCCCTTCAAACTTGGGAATGTCTGAGGGAAATTTGGTTGGCATGGGAGGCCAAAACGTTTGATGGCGGATAGGGTCATTTGTTAACCGAGCCAAGTCAGGCAAATTGAGATGTGCGTGAAAGGAAGGTTTGACCCAAGGTTGATGTGAGATGATGCAGCAATCATGGTGGGGTTTGCAAGGACATGATGCACCTGCATAGTTGGGAGTACTTGTGGCCCTGTTGTGGATGGGCCACTGCCCCCAAGTGTGGTAAAAGGAACTGTGTGAGTGGAAGAGGCACTACCCCCATGTGTGATAGGAGGGTCAGTGTAGGTGGAAGGGCCACTGCCCCTAGGCATGCCAAGTGGGACAGTGTGAGTGGAAGGCACACTGCCCCCATGTGTTACAGGTGGGACAACTTGACTGGTCAATATGGGTGGTGGTAGCTGGCTTATGACAGTTTACATGATCGCGCTAGGGCCACCTGTAGGGGTGTTGGTGGTGGTTTGGGGTGTTGACATGGGTCCACTGCCAATCACTATGCCGAAAAATGGATCCGGGTTTGCACCATCCATGGGGCTAGATGGTGCAGTGTGCAGATCTGGTTCAGACTAGTATGATTCTGAATCTAAATTAGAGGTTGTGTGGCCTTTTGATGGTGTATAAGGTCATCGAGAATGGTATCGATGATGTTGGTTTAATGACCCAAACTATGGTGGTTCGCCTCTTAGGCGTGAGGAAGAACGTGGGGGATCAATCTTGTCTGATTTGTATGTCAAAATGGTGAAATATGGTAATGATTTTTGGACCCCAGTTTTGATGGCTTCCTATTGGCTTTAGGTGGTCACTTGGCCACCAAGACTTCCAGAAGACAACACTTGGCTTTTTCCTCATGGGAGTGCTAGTCAATTGGTGGGGGTCGTTGCCTGTTTCGCTTGGCAATTCCTCTCAGCGGCCAACTAGTTTGGGGTTCCCATGGTACTCCTCACAATGATTTTCTGGGCTAAGCCCAAGTACTTCCCATGGTTAAGGTAGTTAGGGACTTATTTCCTCAAAGACTACAGATGTTTGACTTAGTGTAAATTATAAATTTTAATGGCTCACTCAACGTCATGAACTGAGTTTGGTTGGTTTATATGGTATGGTTTGTGTGTATGTATCTTATATTTATGTTACACTTAATTGTTGCTTGTATGGTTTATGAATATTCCATAGAGATTGTTTGTTTTATTTCATAAACATGGGTAATGAAAGCAATAAATTGTAAACATAGTATTTTACTACATGCCTTACCTAAATCTAAACTATGGTAGTTTGACTAGGTGACTGCCTTACACATGTATTTCTCTTCAACTAGGAAAGGGTGTTGGGCTCTCAACACAATGGGAATAATCCAATCCATATATCCACAGGTCACCCATCGAATGCAAGGTCGTTCAATAGGGAGGATGCTGAGCGTCGTGAGAATCCCTCCTTCTCTACCCCCTCTACCTTCCAAGTCACCCGTTTTTAGTGGTTTTGAAAAATCATAGGTGAAGTGCCTATTACTATACGAGCTTCACCCTTCATCTTATCCCAGAATACCCCGAAGGGTGATGACTGGGTAGAGGAGGAAGGGCTAGGCAAGATGTTGATTTTAATTATAGTAATTTTTTAATCAAGCTTTGATCAGATTCATTAATCCATTAACCACTAAATTTAGTAGTGATTTACATAGGATGTAATGAAATAAATAGATACTGAAATGAAATAAACACATATTGATGGATAGAGGTGGCTGATCTGCACTGACAGTCCCAATAGAAGCAAACAGTCATGCCCGAAAATGGGTTGCGCACCTGTAGACGACCTATTTTTGTGAAGTGGATTGTGATCAAACCGTAAGCGATTACCTCGAACGGTTGAAAACCCAGTTCAAAAACGGGCCCTTTTACCTCTAATTGTGAGGAGATTCATAGATGGATCAACTGTTTGGGTAGAAAATGAGCCCAAACACAGGTGAATTTTATGAAATTCGGTTCGTTCATTTTTGAACAGTTGAGCGATTTGCAAATCATAGAATGACCAACAGTAACCGGTACTATGGCCAAAATAATAAAAAAAATGAAATAAAAATATCGGTCAGCCTAAATAATCAAAGTATAAAAAACAAAACCCAGGGATCTAGTGGATCGACCTGGTATGGTCACCAATTCTGTAGTAGGGATTTCTCCCTTTCTACGGAGCAGGAACGACTACCTTCTGTCTATAGGACGGAAGGGTAGTGTTCTCGATGGTGAATGCAAAGAAAATAGAAAGGAAATGGACTAAAAATAGAAATCAAAACCCTTCTACACACAAGGTTATGGGTTGAGCTCCAATACCTTGCATACAACTTGTTAGAAACATCCAAAGACCTACAAGCAAACCACGAAAACCTGCAAGTATATGTTAAGCAATAGATCTAAAAGAAAATATGTTAGAAAAACTAAAATAAACAACACAAAACAAAGATTATACCTTCTATGGGTGGAAATGGGCCACCATGCCCTAGCTTGGAGAAGCACCTGTCTTGAGAATGGGGGAGCTATGGCTTAATGGAAGAATGGATGAGAGGGAGAGTGAATGGCTTGAGAGGCAAATGGTCTCAAGGCACTCACTCGAGTAGCATAACAGTATGCAAGGAAGGAATGATTTTTGAGTGATCCCCACCCCTCTATTTATACTTTTTTCTCAAGACTTTTAGGGTTTTAAGCCCTTAGTTAGGGCTTTAGCCCCCTTTTTGGGTTTTTATCCTCTTTCGCTCAATCTTTAGCTCTTTTGGGAGTCTTAAGCTCCTTTGAGGTGTTTTAGCCCCTTTTTGGAGGTTTTAACCCCTATGAGAGCTATTTTGGCTCTTTTTAGGGGTTTTTAAGCCCTTTTGCACATTTTTAGGCCTTTTTGAGGGTGTGGGGGTCAAATGGGGTCAAATGAGGGTTGTGTGTGGGTGTCCTTGGGTGGTATAGGCCATGCAGAGCTGAGTGAGGGATTTTTTTGGGTTAACAGTAGCTTCTCAAGGTAAACTTACTACATCAGCAATAAACCCATGAGTGTTCAAGCATCAATGAGATAAGGCCATGTGAACAAGAAGGTATGTGAAAACACTCATGATTGTGACACTATGTCCAATCCTTCACAAGTATTGGGATGTAATGATAGTGAGGGGGTTTCTTAAGAGACTTCTAAGAGTATTAGAGTTCATATTTCATACCTAGGATAAGATTTTGATTCTGGTCCTATTGTTAGCTCATGAGGTAATATCACTCTTTCAAATTATATTATAGGGTTAAATATCCAAGGACATCATATGGATGTTGATGAATATTGACACATCAATTATAACAAGAGGAAGAGGGATTCATCCCAAATCCTTGTGTAAAAAAATCATATAACAATGTATCTCAATTCCCAAACATATTATTTCAACGAGGCTATGTATCTTTCCCCTAGAAAGAATTCCTCCTCCTTGGGTAATGTAACATTAAGAAATACATTCAATTATGACACAAACCTTCTATTCTTTGAATGGATACTTCTCATCTCTCTTAGAGTGTAAGAGGGATGACAATCCTAAGTCAAAAGAAGGTTTCTTGGCGTGCTTTGGAAAGTGATAAGTAAGATGTGGCATTTATCTAAGAGATGTACATTTGATTTCTTTTGAGATTCATAATTGCATGAGTTAATTGGGGAGAGGTCCATTTTGGAACTCAAACCACATTTAAGAGGGGTGGAATAGCATGTAGTTCTTGATCAATCACCTTAACTACATAATTTTTTTACAACATATGGTTTTGACCCATATAATAGATGCATTTGGATTAATCTTTTGAGAGGAGAAATTTTTTTCATTATGTTCATTGTTTGCACACAATATTAGTGTTGCGTGAACTTTCCTTTGGAAGTGGATGGTGATTGAGGTGGCAACTTATTTATTGTTATATTTTGTGTAGAGAAATAGCCATGGTTGAGGTGTAAGGATACCCTTGAACTATTTAATACTAATTGGGGAAAAAAGGATTGGAGTATGGAGGCTAGTTCACCCAGCCCAACTTTTTTCAAGGGAAGGAGAGGGTTTAAGTTAGACTTGATAGGCTATTTGGACATTAGGATTAAATTTATTTCCTAAATAAGATTTTTGGAAGTTAATGTTTTGATGGAGATTACTAGATTATCTCATATTCCAATTATGACTTTCGTCTTGGTTGATATCATCTCATTGAATCAAATTATTCTTTCTTCTTTAAGATGAATGTTTCTGATTTTAAATTTTGGTGATTTGCATTCTTTTTTACATCATGTTTGGAGCCTTGTTCCCTTCCCTATTGGGGATATACGTTGGATATTATGGTGGAAATAATCCATTTAAATGAATATCAAATTTATGCATGGTGAGGGCCACATAATTGTTAACCAACATAGTCAAGAGCTTTGGCAGGCTAGGAAACAATTGGAAGAGATTCATATTTTTTTAGGAAGATCTTCATAACATTGTCCTTTAGGAAAGTGCACTCTCTCCTTGTATTGTACTCCAACATTTGATTAGGAAAGTATGCCCCTTGTTACCTTATCTCAATGTTTTGACTATCAATGCCCTTAGATATCTATTGGGTTCTTCACACTCACATGGGATTATTCATGGAATTTCACTTCTAGATGAATTTGAAATGAAAAATAATAATTTTGTAGATGATTCTTGGTTATTGACTCAAGCTACCAAGGAGTTGGTGGATACTGCTAAAGATTCACTATTCATATTTTGTGAAGCCTCTCATGCTAAGATTAGTGATCAAAACATTGAATATTAGTTGTTCAGTCTTGAAGGGCCTCATAATTAGATTCCTTCTACTTGGAACTTCACTCATCCATTTGTTATAGTAAGGTATCATAGCGTCTTGTTTGGTATGGGGCTTCACCAAAGTTTATGTGTACGTAATTGGTGTTTTAAGTATATACAATGTAAACTCTTCTAGAAGAATGAAGACCTTATGTTTACTTCAAAATTAACAATTGTGAGTAGGATTCTTTAGGCATCACATATCTATCAGGGATGATTTTAAGAACCCCCCCTAGATTTATATGTTTAAAAATTGGGTGAATCTCTCTAATATATAGGAAAATTTGAAGGCGATTCTATCGATAATATAATATGTATATATAAAAAATTTGGCGAATCTTTCATTTTATTATATAATGTTGTAAAATTTTGGCGAATATTTCATTTTATTATATAATGTTGTAAAATCTTGGTGAATCTTTCATTTTGTTATATAATGTTGTAAAAACTTGGCGAATATTTAACTTCATTATAAAAGATTGTAAAAATTGGTGAATCTTTCACTGATTTATAGAATATTTTCAAAATAAAAGAAAAACAACATTAGTCAAATAACATGAATCACATCATCAAAAACAGAACATGTAGACTCACAAGTCACAACAGGAAGGTGTCAGTGAAACACAACTGCACTGACTAGATTCGGGGCAAGTGGGGACTCCACTTGTTATCTCGTCCCTTAATGGTCCAACAGACATGTGGGGACTTGAATCTTGACAAACTGATAAATAATAAAATATGAAATTATGCTTGATCTTAGCCTCCACTAGACAATTGAGCTCATTATTTTGTTCAATTCATGCAAATCACTTTAATGTGAGACACATTTCATATCATGAAATTTTTTATATTGAAAGAAAAAGTCCAACTTTATGTAGACCTCAAGTCTTTCTATTATCACTTTTCTATGCAATGTATATGACATTTACATCAAAGTGAAATTGACATTGGTAAATGAAGATAATATTGAAACCCAAAGAGAATAAGTATTGCAACATATTGGATAAACAAATCAAGATCAAAATAGTTTACAAGCAAACAAATACAAACCAACTTGATGTAACAAGCATTGACATCACATAAACAAAGAAATGAATAATATATCAATGAATTCTAATCCCAAGTTGTATAACTTACAAATGATCCTTTGTATATTTAGCCAAAATGCCTAGCTTTTGAAAGCTCCACTAAATGAATCTATGTATTTAGCATAACCTATCATTTTCAATAGGGAAACTAAGATGATTTATCTTCATGAAAACACATTAGATAGAACACTTATCCTTTATATTTTCTCTATTATAGAAAGCTAACAATGTATAGAAATTAGAGTTACAATGTCGAGCATAATATCAAAGGATAACATTGCTGATATATAACTTCAATTTTCCAACATACAATGATTATAGATGAAAGCGTAAGACATGTAATTGAGGAAAAAATATTTAAAATGGTTTGTTCACATGTCAAGAAACTTTTCATGCACAACCTAACCAATTTTGAAGTAATAGTGAAAGTGGGAAGATATCTAAAATGTTGATTTTTCACTAAGCAAAATGAATCCAAGTCGTTCTATATGTTCCACCCAATCACATACCATGAATTAATAATGAAGAAATTAGCATGTCATATTGATTGCAATCATAAGGTGTTAAGGTCCTATCTTTTTCCTCTCAAGGATTCAATGACATAACTGTTTGCATTTAATGACATGTATTGACAACATATCTTCCTCACAGAATTAGACCTTTCTGCATTTCATTGATAAACATCATTTAATTTACTTTGACAATTTGTAGATACAAACCCTGTATTGGTTCAAATTAATGCAGTGTTTCACCAAGTTTCTAGAATTGGGGTGTGGGAATAGGGAAATGGATCTGAGGGATGTGTTGAGACACCTCCAAAATTTTAGGAAACATCGTAGGATAAGTCAAATTCCCCAACATAGGGAATTCCAACCAAAATCCAAAAAGTTAAATATATAAGAAACAATAACAAGTCATGAACATGACCAATGAAAGCATAATATAAATCACATTTTTTGTTCTAAATATTTCATATTTTCCAAATTCAAAGGCCATGAGCCTCTTGTTTTAAAGGGGTGTTTCCCAAGAGTTTCTCACAAAAGGGAAATGTCCCCCATTTCTTGGGAGATGTCTCCCTATGTTTCCCTAAAGGGGGCATTGGTAAACATACCCCATTGGGCTTCTGCATCCCAACAAATGCCCCTCACCTAGGGGAGCACATCCTCGTGTAACATTGGTTGATTATTGTCCACAATATGATAACCATGTCCTGGACTTAAAGCAGTTGACCAATACCCAAATTCTTAGAGATATAATCATGTTCTAAACTTAAAGTAGTTGACCAATACACCCACTATATTATTTAACCATAACCAAATGCTTATAGATATGCTGCAGTACAATAGTCACTCATACTTCATGGGAAAAATGCTACTTTTCCATCCAGGTTGTCCCTTGTTGTAGCTAGGATACGCTATGCTGACAACAAGACATGGGCATAATAGTAATTCAGTTAATATGTAGTCCCAACAGTTGTGGACATTTGTGGGATCTCAATATGTAGCTAATCTCTCATTCATTTAGGTTCTTTCTTGTGTTCATTAAGATATGAACACATAGTTTTGCTAGTAACTGCAACCCCAATCATATTGGAAGCTAAAATATTCCGATAGACACCTTTGGCTGACTGTTCAACAGACAACTCCATGCAAATTGATGGTCCCTCGCAAATCGGAAAGAAATATTGTCAGGTGTTTAGTTTTGGATGAATTTAATATTTACAAAAAATTCAAAGTAATGCTCTGGTTCTATAATAATATATTCAAGACATGACATAATACAGTTTTTTCCATAGTCGTGGTGCCATCTATCACCGACCCACTACATATTGGACATTTCACATCATGCCAATTATCTATTAGACAGGATGCAAAATGATCTACAACTCTTATTCAATATAGGCTCAACCCTGTTCTAACAGATAAATATAGAGGAAATGTTATCTACAAGTGTGGTCTTCATTATTCATAAGCCATAGACAAATTAAAAAATTTCTTTTCTAAGAACTTCACCTGACACCAATCACAAGTTTGCCAACCAGATTCAACAAGTAACTAGCTTGGCATTTGAAGATAGCTTGTGGTTTTCTTCTCTTTCTCTTGTGAGATTTGTACTCAGGTTTGTTACTGAAATTGTTTTGGCAAAACCAAAGCCTATCCATCTTCCAAGGGCATTGTTACGAAATAACCACCCCACCCACTCCTGTGCTTTCTTGTTCTACTTGATATAGGTAAATCTTCTATCTTTTGCAGTTGCCAAAAAAGAGTCAAAGACAATGGATCAATAATTCATATGCATTTGTTAACTCATGGATATCTGAAAGTGCAAATTAAAATTAAAATTAAAATCCTACAAATCAATTTTATATTGAAATCCTCCCAGGGGAAGACTTATTTAGGAGTAATGTAACTTCCCATAGAGTTTCCACTTTGACGACCATACCCAAACTTAACTGTAAAATGCTAGCCTCAATGACCAACTGCTGCACTTTCTTCCATAGAGTTAAAAGTTCAATGAGATCCCTCACTCTTTCTCCATTGGCTAGCAATGTGATGCATAAGGGAAATGATTTTTTCTACTAGGATCATAGGGAAGGGCCTGACTGAATGAACTATAGATCCCCTATTAAGAATCATCCCAATATAAAACAATATAAACTAAATTCTTATACCTATAAAATTTTACCCTAAATGCAAACTTGAACAGTGAAGCTTAACTTTTTCATGCAGACAACAAGCATACAAGGCCACTCTCTATCTCTTCATCCTCATCACACAAGTTTTTATACTTATATACCATGTTAATATTTTAAAGTATGCAAGAAAGATTCACAGAATAAAAATGAATTCATGTAAAAAGTATATATTTATATATACTATTAAAACATGATACTCCAACAAATTTAAATTTAAAATTAAAGTCACACTGGATTTAGGAAATAACATTATAAGCTAAGCATTAACATGAAAACCATATTGATATTAAATTTTTTTGAGGGCTTAGGGTCCTTTTATTTTCATTTTTTCAAGTTTAATGTTTTCATACTTTGGCCCCAACTAAGCATCCATGTCGACAGATGCAGACGCAATCAAGTCAATGTTTTGATGACTTCATTAGAGGAAATTTCAACTCAAAATGGGCCTCCTAAAATGAACTAATAAAATAATAGTTAAAATAATAAAATAATATTTATTAATTTTGGAGGAAGAAAAGAAAAAAACTACTTTTTTGTTTGTATTTTTGACATATCTCCCTGTGCTTTTACTCAAATTTCGATCGGGAGAGCTCATTGGATGTGGAATTAAATTCCGCATCCAATGAGTACCCACTCGACATACTTTTGACGGACCCCGCTCCCCCAAAAACAAGAAATACTTGAAAAAAATGGAATGATGATGTCATCATTCCATTTTTTCAGGTATTTCTTATTTTTGGGGTAGAGGGGTCCATCAAAAGTATGCCGAGTGGGTACTCATTGGATGCGGAATTTAATTCCGCATCCAACGAGCTCTCCCGATCAAAATTTGAGTAAAAACACAGGGAGATATGTAAAAAATACAAACAAAACAAGTAGTTTTTTTTATGATACCTATCCCCAAATTTATATTAAAAAAGTGTTTAAGACCTATATAGTATTTCAAATTTAAAGCAATTTTAGTGGCTAACACATGATGACATGGAATTTGAATAAAAGTTAAAAGGCCCATTTTAAGTTGAAATTTCCTCTAATGGGCCACCTCAAAGGTTGACACAGATGAATTAGGCAATGTCAAGGGTTGACTCAGCCTCTAGGAAAAAATCAACAACCAATTCTGATAAGTTTTGGTCAAAATTTGCTCAAACTAGGTGGATTCGAGTTGATAGCACTGCTTTGAACCCATTTCTCGAAACATATTCCACAAATAAGCATTTACATGCTTTTTTTTACAACATATATATGGTGGAAACTTGAGAACAATTGTATATATACCATGAATAACATTTGCATGTTTATTAAAGTAAAAAATAATTGTTATTAAAGTAAAAAAAATGCATATGAGTATTCTAATAGAGGTCTACAATAAAAAATGAAATGGTATAAATAAATATGTAATTGCAAGAGGATAAAACACTAATATAAACATGTTTACCCTTACTTAATGAAGGAAACTACAAAATGACACCAAGTTCAATCCCTAGCATAATGCAGTTTGGTCCTAGTGTAAGCTAAGGGATTAAAATGGTTTCAATATATAGACTTGAGATTCAAACAATGTAGTATGAAAATTGATTTCATACACTATAGAATAAACTGGGCAACATTGCTACAACTTCACCATCAAGGACAAGGAGCATCCCTTCCTTCTTAAAGCATTTTGTCTCAAACTACTTTACTCTGCAAATTACAGACACATTCAAATTTGAATCAAGATGGGAAGTCTTTGTAATTGAATTCTCTAATGTATGGTTTCATTTCTTTACTTTTATAGAAATTAGTTAAAAAATGGTCCAACATCTTCATTCATCTTTCCATCTATACCTGAAAATACAGAGAGAGAGGGATAATTCAAAAAATTAAAACTGTATTTTTGCATGTACTCCTTGAGTTCTAGTGCCTACACTTCAGTGAGTAGGTTATCTCCAATGCAAACAGGAGCTTTAAACTATAATGTTTGAGATACATAAATAGCTCCTAGCTATATCATGCACATCAGCAAATAATAAATCAAAGTTAGTAAACTAATAAGATCATTATTCATAAATTTGGAACAAACTAGTAGTTGAAGTACAAAGTAAATTGCATAACACCATTCTGTTAATAAAAGATTGTATCAATGCACGGTCACTAGTTCAGGAATCCAGTAAAAAAATTGTATTACGAATCTTTAAAACCATAAGTGTTGTGTTATAGAATGAAAGAGATCTTGCATTCTTTTGTAGCATGAAAGTGAAAAAAACAAGTAGAATTGCACTACATATGATAGCCCAATAGAATCCCAAACTCGATCTTGAGTGTGGAATGCAGTTCAAGAGACAATAAGAGACCTTGGAAAAAATTATGCAAGTCATCAAGGTTACTACCTTGGAAATGATAAGCTTGGTGTGAGAATGCAATCCCTTGCTTCTCATTTCAACTATGTAATTTTTCATCCTTTTGTACTGTAACCATGGTAAGGTATCCTTTTTATGCCCCGGTTCTATTGCATAAATTTTTTCAAAGACTAGGAAGCCCGCATATTTTTCACCAGAGAATATGGTTTGGTTGTATTCTTTTATTTCCATTGTCAAAGTAAAAAACCATGTAGAACTACACTACATATAACTATCCAATAGAATCCCAAATCTCAATCTTGGTGTGGAATGGAGTTCAAGAGGCAATAAGAGACCTAGGAGAAGAACCCTCAAACAATAATAAAACATTTTTTAACTCTATTTTAACAATAAGAAAACACATGATTCAACACTATTTTAACCCTCAACCAATAATAAAACAGAGTAAATCTCAATTATGGGTGGTTTTAAGGCCATAACAACAACAAACACCAATAAACCATGCATATGTGGTCCTTGGTTCTGATCCATAATCGGTCATCCTATGGCTGAGTCATTTCACTAGTATGGACCTTAATTATTTTTGCAGAAAGCTATAATGTTTCTCTATGTTTTCTATTTCATTGCAAATTAATTCTGACTGTGTATTAGAATATTACTTACAAACTACAATTAAAATGAGGAAGAAAACCAATTCTAAAACATCAATTACATACACAGTACTAACACAAATTTTACCTTAAAAACCCATTTGTGAAAACCAGCATGGCCTTTGTTTGGCTCTTTCTGTGCTCAAGAATGATGACAAATATCAGCTATATACTCTTAGACAGAGATTTTGTGCATTCTTAATCCATGGATGCATTTTTCATATTGCATCTTGGCTTTGAGATAATCTTTGTTCTCTGTGGATAGGGTCATACTTCTCTTCATCCTCATGATCTAGGAACATGCTTCTCATTCTTAGTCTTTAGTTTTCGGCTTCTGTGCCATCAACTTCCGAAGCTTTCAACTTCCAATGCCAATTTTCTGACCGATGTCCCAATCTCCCTCTTTATTCCCACCTCTATTGGTTTCTCTTCTCTTGGAATGCCTAGAGTCTCTCCCCTAGACTGATCAAATGCCTCCTCCATCTTCCTTGCAAACCCTTGAATGATGCCAATGGAACCCACCAAAGTAATTGCATCCTGTAATGGATTTTAGGGATCTTTATCTTTCCTTGAAGGGTTACTTTTTCTTCTGTAGATTCCATTTGGCATCTACTCTATGGATTTGTGGACTCTACATGGTGATGTCATCTATTAGGTATGCCTCAATAGTCTTTGTTTTGGGTCTCTTCTTCTTTCTTCTATGCTGACAAAAAGCTTCATCATAATGTAGGGGCCTTGATGTGGAGGTTAGGTAGTTCCCTCACTTTGCATGCTCTTGCTTCATCTTTTGCAGAGTGTGGAGTGGAGGGGTAAGATCCTCTCCACATGGTCCAAAATTTCATTTCCAATACACGGCATTCCCAAAACCTTTTCTTGTTGTGGCTCTTTAGTTCTATCCATTTCATATCACTCCATGCTTCCGTCCACATTGTTGGCTTATAAGGATTGTTAGGTACAAAGTTGTTGCAGTAGAAACCATTGCAAGTGTTTATCTGTTTCAAATATTAAAGAATAAATAAGGTAAAACAATGGAATCTTGGATATCTCAACATTGATTATTACAAGACTAAGAAAAATAGAATACAGAACCCTCAAAACCCCATAATCTATTAAATGGAAGCTAATTTTATTTTAATTACACTCAGTAGTAGTCATTGATCAAAATGAAAAATGAGAATTGATTTGTGTCTACACTAATTACTTATTTTAAATTCCATTAGTATGAATTGTACATAATATGCAAAGGTAACTAATTCAATTGATGCAACTGGTGCAATATTTTGATACAATTTGATAAGTTCATCTAGACACAGGGGTCACCAAATGCCCAGTTAAAGATATTATCATATAAATATCTAAGAGGGTGTTGTTAACAGAGCTCACCATAGGGTCTAGTGCATCATCCTATTTGCACATTACCCAAGGTATACCCGTATCCATTCCCACAGCCATCTGGGTAGCCCAATTCATGTAATTCACTCCAGCAGGTGCAAACAACATTTCTTCAAATTTATACTTATTTTCCACCTGTAAGAACACTTTTTTATTAGTCCTAATATTAATAAATCAAACCAAGTTTACATAGAAAGTTCAAACACATGCCATATCGCTCTTTTCTACATCAAGAGATTGCCCAAAATCACCTAAATCACACTCAGACTTGGTTTATAGGGTCTGAAGTTAACTCAGGTCTATTTTTTTTAGGTTTGTTTACACCCCTTTTGTGGAGAAAAATAGCCCAGAATTCAAAACCCCCTAATACATGTTGCCACTCAATGGTTGTCTCACTAGTGCAAGAAGGCCATTTCAAGCGGTTGGAGCCAGATGCAATTTCTGGGTAACTTTGGCATAATAGATACCTTGGACATGCTTTCAGCACTATGAGAAGAGGAGGATTTTGTCAAAATATAATATTAACACCAATCCATATAAAATACCTCTAATATTTCTCAATATCAAATGAATATAATAAAAATTCAAATGTTTATTTGTACGGACAATCTATTACTTCTACAAACTTCCCCCTTCATTTTTTATTGAGTAGGAAAAGCTCAAGGCTCAAAGTAAAATCATGCTTATCAGGAACCCACATTCTCACAGTGGATACAAGACCCACACTTATGCTCTCAACATAGCTTGGGAGGTTCATACTTATGTTGTTTCTACAATATACCCATCTAGAAATAACAAGATAGCATGTTGGTCCAATGATTTAAAAAGATTGCAGGGTGGACAAGAAATTCATATTCATTTAAAATATCAATAATGAGCACTACAACTGCACAAAGTTAACTGTCATAATTCATGACACAGATTTTACAATTGACCACTGGTTATTAGCCTTGTTCAGTCGAGACTATTCCTTCTACACAATCAGACTAAACCTTAAGCATTTAATGCACAGTGACTATGTTAGATTTATCTCAATGCATGTATCATTCAGTGGATTTAAAGAAGACATGGTAAAAATTAACAACTATAACTTTCCTGATTGAGTAATTTATATAGAATGAGACCTCACAATAGATTTTTTTTATATTCAAGGGATAAAAATCCTCATAACTCACACATCATTCTAGCAGCAGAAATATTTCCATGTTTCATCCTCCTACTGTGCATAAATGGAATTATGCTTTATCATAATCCCCTTCGCAATCAAATATATGGAAGAAATCCTGATGAATAAGGGAAAGACAAAAGCAAGATGCTTCAAGAACATGATTCAAATTGTATACTCCCATTTAAACAATGGTTGCATACTAAGTCAATAATATTTGTAAATTTTAAATGACCACAAAATAGAATATCCTAGGTGGAAACCATGACATGGTATTCCTCTTGTTTGCTAAATAAATTGACAACCACCATAATTACAATAACAACCAACACAACACACAAGGAGACTCCCAGAATGGATTCCATAAACCACAATGCTCTTCTCCAACATGTACAAAATGTTTTTGTCTATTGCCATTTGCAAGAATAAGTTGAACCTTCAAACGAATCAAGATTAGCTGGTAAGAAATTTTCTTTCTTATCATCTATCTTATAAGCTTCTTTTTCTAACTCAGCCAGGCCAGTGCTCTAGTAATCTTCCTTGTTATCTAACGTCTCCTAAAAAACAACGCTTGAAGTAGGTGACAAAGAATTAGTTCTATGCACACTTTCTGACCATTCAGAACTATTCTGTAGATCTCCCTCTTCTGAATTGCTTCTAACTGAATACCCATCAGCTACACTATAGAGACTGTCAAGCATTGTCCTTCTTTTTTTTGCTGTGATCATATTTCGAATGTCTCCACCCGTGGATTCATTGAGAGTGCCATTGGTAGCTGAATTTAAGTTCATATTCCAATCAATTGCATTCAAATTATCATGGTTAGCTTCTGCAGAATCTGCAAGTTCTCCTCTGGATTTCAATTTTCTACATGTGTTTTTGGAGGAGGATTGTTGTTCCAGAGACCTAACAAATTTCCTTGGTGTGTTGAATACACTCATATTATCAATTGTAATATATGATCCTTGATTCTGAGGAAGAGAACAAATAGTAAAGCACCTGAGCATTTGCAATCAAAAGAGATAATACTGATATAATAAAATGTAACAACTTTGCTTAAGCTTCCTCATCAAGCACAAGATGCATCAAACGAGACAAAAAAGGAAAACTAAGAAGGACACATCCCATGCTCTTTATGCATACCTTAGG
>LPNX011092394.1:39682-51704 GCA_001517045.1 Pseudotsuga menziesii | reverse complement strand
CACCAAATCTTGAAATAGTTAGAAATGTGCATGAATAAACAATAGACAACAATAACACACTATGTCTATATCATGTTAAAATAGTTGTACCTCTGTGTGGCTTGTTGTTATTGCAGATACCACATTGACTGTTGCATCAATAACTCTTGTTGCTAGTGGCTACAATTACCAAATGTTGAAATAGTTAGACATGCATGAATAAACATACGCCAACAATAATAAACTATGTAACAATCATGTTGAAA
This sequence comes from Pseudotsuga menziesii, assembly GCA_001517045.1. NCBI lineage: Eukaryota > Viridiplantae > Streptophyta > Pinopsida > Pinales > Pinaceae > Pseudotsuga > Pseudotsuga menziesii. The sequence goes on along the minus strand of LPNX011092394.1, from coordinate 51,459 downwards.
TAGTTGTACCTTTGTGTGACTTGTTGCCATTGTAGATGCAGCACTGACTGCTGCATCAACCATCCCTGCAAGGTTTTCAATAGTAAACTATGGCTCCTGATGCAGTAAACAAGCAAATCAAACATTAACAAAACATTTTATGCATTGGATTTCAAGTTAACCAAGAAATATCATCGAACGATATACAAATTACCATGGTATCAGTATCTCCATGGTCGTGGACAACTTCACTCTTTCCCTCATGAAGGATCTGGCATCTGCCCAGATATTTCCTTGGTCGATACGACCATGGATCCTACCTCCATCACTGCTTTCCCCCGTGAAAGATCTGGTATCTACAAGTTTAATAATTGTAAATATTAGACCGTAGATAACATTAGTGAACTAACATGTATAGTATGTGGAAATAAACAAATTAACAAGTATTAAAAAACTGAAATTTTAAAATGTTTACCTCAGTGTGAGATACGGCAATGGGTTCTATAGGAATCTCTCCACCAACCAAGGGATCAGTGGATGGAATGTCATGCCCATGTGTAGAGTGTGGAACATGATACTCTGGGGCATCGCTACGGGCATAAAGCATCAACTGCAAGTTCACAAAATTAATATATTAGCTCAAACTATACATATGTGTACAAAGAGGAAAATAAATGAAGAATTTATTACAATTAACCATATACATACATCACTCAAAAACCCACTGAAGACAACATCTGACGAAAGACCATAGCATGTACGACCACATGATGTGCACTCGTGAGGCTCAAAAGTAGGCTGGGAATGTGCTGATGGTGCTACACTAGTAGATGGTCCTGCAGTAGATGGGGGTACTACACTAGTGGGTGGTACTGCACTAGAAGATGGTCCTAAACCATGACGAATTGGTGTATGTACCACACCAGGGACAGATGTCCCTTCCTCACCCATATGTTGAACCATAGTGCTATGGTGAACAACGGCCCATGCCAAACTCAAAAATGCATCACGTGTCTATGGAATAACATGATGTACAGGTGGGACATCTGGCCTAGGCAACTGCCTGCGAGGTGTAGGGATAGGGCAATCAACGTCTCGAAGCCTGGCATTGGGTCGGTTTTGGGGCATCCCCCCACCAATCCACTGAAATGCCAATATATCAAAATAGTTTACGTGTTTACCCAACACGAACTCTGCATACATATTCCGAAGGAATTACAAGGGGATTTCCCTATTGTTGTGTGGTGGCATATCAAAAACCATATACCATCTGTCCATCTAGTTATCAACAAATGGTTGATATGTGCACCACTCAATAGAGATATGTGGCCTATTTGCATTTGGGATTTCCCCCGTGTGAGGGTCCCTAAACAATGAAAATATATGCTCTTTGGTAATTTTCAACTTTTTTATTGCACTGTAGCTAAGCCCATCAGCGTACTCACATATTTTTCATTCTCTATAGGAAGTAATATCATATAGTATGTTGTTTGAAAATGTAATAGTCTCAACAATTGCATCCAAAGTGGATGCAAGTGAACGTTGAATCCTATCACCACCACTAAAAGCAGTACTGAGACCTCTCAACTGGGCAAGCTCAATCAATATTTCAACATTGGTGTCCATAGCCGCAACTGCAATAAAAAAATCAATAAGGAAATAATTATAAACGTATACATGGTATATAATGACATCTCTTCAAAATTGAAAATGTAAATTAAGGAAAACTCAAGTTACAAGCAATTTAATGGCATTCACTTACATACATTTAAAACTTAAAATTAAACATTTAACAATTAAATAGTGAGTTTCATTCAACTTCTTTCTAGAAGTTAAGGCACTTCTTCACCCTCATTGGTGACTTTTCCATGCACACTTGGGTTTAAACTTCTTTGAATTTAGGAGTGCTATTTTGACATGTTTTGGCCTTTACGTCCCTTGTATATGTAAAAGAAAGGGGCAAGGGACTATTAGGACATGTGAGGCAAGAAAAGGGGTGATACAGGGATGACACCATATCCTCTAAGTATAATTGACTCGATCATGGTTGGGAACACTCTCACGACGCACTCTAGGTAGTTCATGGGTGTTCACCATTTCCATTGTTGTATAACCATGGAAACCGACCAAAAGTTACATGGAAAATGGAGAATTTGTGGACTGGACTACAATTGGTTGTAGATGAGCTTAGAGACTCGACATGTAGAAATATATTACCCATTGTTTTTTCTATTTTAAAAAATGGTTGATAAACCTAGTGATGCAGGGGCATAGACTGTTTGAGTAAAGTCATTTATGTCTTTGCTAGATCAAGGGATCTCAGGGAGACCTAGGGTCTCACATGTTTCTAATTTTCTTTATTATGTTTATAGGATAATCCCTTGGGAGTTCTAGGGATATGGGTAGTTAAATGTCAAAAAGCTGACATTATGTAAAAAACCAATCCACATTTCAGGCATATGATGTATGGAGTGGTCACCTTTCTTCAACATTTCGTGGTGATTATGACTTTATAAATTGTCGTTCATTCAACTCTCAGGATCAAGTAGATCTCTTGAATTAAATGTTGTTGTGAGATTTTATAGCTTATAAATTTACTCCAGTTGTTGTATATGACTCTATGTATGTCTGGGACATTCAGAATGAATAGGTCGATGGATTCACATGGTATTTTTGAGTATTGATATTCTTCTAGAAATTACAATCCCTTTATACAATCATATGTGTTTTTTATTGTGTCAAAGGATTGTTAAATATGGAATTCTGATCAAGATGAGGGTCCAACTTGCATATTTTGATCACAATTTCCTCTTTCTTCCATTTTGATGATTATATTGGTTTTTAAATTTGGATCCCTCATTCACTATGTATCTTAAAATGTTGGCATTCACCTATCTATGAAAATAATTGCTAGCACAATCATTGCATTTGAAGTTTTGACTATGCATGTTACAGGTGGGCACTCTCACTAGTATCCCAATTCAAACTTTGCATTGTCCATCAAATTCTATGCAAGTTGGGATTATACTTGTGTTTGTTTTATATATTTATAGCCTTTTGGAACATTGAATATCTATTGGACATGATGTTTTTTATTCTTATAGCCTATTTTAGTTTGAATCCATCAGACATTAGCTTGGGAGTTGTTGGATTGATTATTCTATTAAAAAACACAATTATAGGTTTAAAATTGACAAAAAAAAGAATGCTTTGGGTGATTGAATTACCTTGTTGGATGACAATTCACCAGTGAAATCTCCTCCCCTCAACCTAAATCAGTTCCTCCAACAATCCCAAGCAGTTAACTTGCTCCAAAATGCTCCAATTGGCCTTCGTTTTCGCGTTCTTGATTGTTAAAATGGGCCGCGAGTTTCGGGCCTGTGTATTTAATTTTTTTTTGTTTTACAAATCACGTACGCATTTTATAACTACATATCACGAGTGCGTTTTGTAGTTATATAACACGTACGCGATATGGCTTCCTATCCTACATGTCCCATGACATGTCAGGCTTGGGTTGAACCATAGCAAGTGCTATGTAGCAGAACCTTGATTTATTTTTTGGTAACGTGATCTTGTTTTTGAAAACTAGGATTTCATCTAAAAGGTCCCTCATCCTCTTGCACTAACCCAAGTGAATAGTGTCCGACCCACTTTTCCTTTAGATAGGTTAACAATGACCTACGCTCTTTTTCTTTAAACAAGGTGCGTCAACGACACACTTTTTCTTTTGCGTCACTAACGCACTTTTCCTTTAGACAAGGTGCATCACTGACACACTTTTCCTTTTCTTTTCCTTCAAGCACCGTGTGTTAGTTGTGTCAGTGACACACATTTCCTTCAGATATGGTGTGTTAGTGCTCCAAAAGGGTAAAAGAAGGAAAATAATTTTGTCATTTTCCTCAAGCTGTGAAGAAAACTTCATTGGTCCTCCACGTTGATGTTTTTCAATCATCTCATCCAACAACCTTCAACCTCAAACTATGAGATTGAATCTATGTGTGCTTTCCACCTTGTGAAATGGCTTACCGATTGGATCTATGTATGCTTTCCACCTTGTGAAATTGCTTACATGATGCAAGGGACAAAAAATGGGTCAGACCATGGGCTTTGATACCATGCTAAATTTTAACAAAGCAATGAAGTAGAAATGACTTTGATACCATGTTAAAGTTTAACAAAGCAATGAAGTAGAAATGATGGATACCAATGGGCATATTGATTTTCTTCTTCTTATTAAGCAGCAACATATATAGGACTACATAACAACTGGGACAATACCATGGGTCAAAAAATACTATGGGTCACTAATCAAGATAAAGTGACCAAATAAACTACTTAACTAACCAACTGATTAATGCTGAAATTAGTTTTCTTAACACGGGTAGCAGGCATCAATGGAATACTTCGCAGAGAGCCAACGACTTCAAAATGGTCTTTAATGGTCTCTCCAAACTAATTGCAGAATGGCATCCATGTCGTAGCAATGATACTAAGGAGGGTAGGCTAAGATTTTAGAGTTCAACCCATAACAACAGTCTATATAATGTGGGATGCAGTCACAAAACAATCAGTCTCCAATCAGTCTCCAATGTGGGATGCACAGAGAGGATCAAAGAATGGCATGCCTAGTGAGATATATTCCTGCAAAACGTAGTTTAATTTTTAGTTTATTTTATCTTTGTTTAATTTTTAGTTTATTTTATCTTTGTTTAATTTTTAGTTTATTTAAATTTCATCACTGAAAATTGAAAATTGAGAGAATAAATCTTGAAATTTTGCATGCTTATTTTAGTTTTCTACCTATCTTTGGGCTTCTTAAGCCAAAAATTGACTATGAATGAATGATATTATTGTCTAAATGGAATGAGTAGGGAGTCCAATTAGATATTTTGGAGACAGTTGTTGATAACGGAAACACGTGGATTCTTCTTCGAATTCTTCGTGCTGATGTTATGGATGATTTCTTTATTGGACAATTAATCTCGAATTAGTTATTTATTACTTATAATAGATGCATCATTTAGCTTTCTATGTTATCTATTTTTAAAGTTACAAGAACATATACGTTGAGTGTGACAATTAATTGATGAACCTTTTAGAAAAAAACCATAAGGAGGTCAATTTTGAGGAACCATGGAGTCATAAAAAAAAAGGCTTACTTTCCCTCATAACCAAGGCTTCCCTTTAAATACTTTTTATAATTATTTAAATTGAACAATTAAAACACTTTTTAAGCATAAATATACCTCACATTGGTGGGTTCAAGTCAAATAAATCCAATGATATAGATCTCTTGTGTAGGGACAAACCCCATTGTAGTGGCATATTACTATAAATTTTTGATAATATATAGGAAATCAATAACATATGCATGGGATACCTATAGTGTCGACACTTCATCATATATGTTTATTAAATAGGAGCTTGACAAAGTAGTGAATTGACTTACTTTAGGATAGGGCTATATTTTATGTGCATTTTTGAAGGAAATTGGTTTTGAATATGAGTGCACCTAAGGATCCATTGCCTTTACATGTAAGTATAGTGTCATAATAATAATTGAATTTTTGGAGATATTATAATCAAACAATTTAGAAAAGTAATTTTTAATTGTTGAATACAATTTTTTTTACTAATTTTAGTAGTAAGATTGAAATTAAAAAAAAATATTTTTGTATACTATAAACACACACAAAATCTATATACACCAAATTGAATGATGTTGTTAGGTATTATGTATATTAGGCATACTTTCATAATCATGCATGAGGTGTTACATATTAAGTATCATAGGTATTAGACCCTTTAATCTAGTTCTAAGGTTCCATATCTGATTTGAAGAAAAAAAAGTGTATTATATATATATTAAACAGGTTCTATGATTTTATATGGGTGAGAAAAAAAAGTCCTCTCTATCAAACCATATTCATAAAATTATAAAGTTTTTTTTGGTAACTTTTCTATACAAAATTAAATTCACCATCACCATAATAGTACAGTATATTTTATAATTTAGCATTGTACTCTGTATACTTCATTGTACTCTGTATACTTCAAGATAATTTAAATTAAGATAATTAAATTCATCACAATAACATTGTATAAATTAAGATAGCTTTATACATGTTAGAATAGTCATGCATGTTGTCTGTTCAGTTCCAATACACTTTGTAAGATATTTGAGTTAATTGAGTTAATCCATGGAAGTTTGTCCTTCTCCATGCAAATGTAAATATTAAAATATAGACTTGTGTCATATATTTGCATCTACTTTCACATTTCCATTGAAATGAGATGATGTGGAATGAAGGGTAAGCCTCTAAATAACCCTAACTTGTTAGTTGCCTATGGTAAAGGATATAAATTGAAATGATTTAAAATATAATTTGTATTTACTTTCACATTTGGGTTGAAATGAGATGTTGTGGAATGAAGGGTAGGTGTGTGAATAACCCTAACTTGTTAGTTTCCTATGGTAAATGATATAAATTGAAATGATTTAAAATATATTTTTTATCTAATGTGTTTTGATTTTCATTTCCGCACATATTCATAGCCACAATGTGGAACAATTATACTTATTGTCACTAGCTTTTAGGTTTTGACACAAAGAAATGATATAATCTAAAATTGTAAAACTTCACAACTCATGGTGCCATGTAAGCTTTTAAGCTCGAGCTTTTAGGTTTTGACACAAAGAAAGGATATAATTTAAGATTGTAAAGCCTCACATAACTCATGGTGCCATGTAAGCTTTTAAACCCATACATTTTTCCCTATATTGGGTAACATTTTCTTTAAATGGGTTGAATATTACCATTTATTTTTTCTTATATAGAGTCATCGGATATTTTCGTTAAATGGGTTGAATATTACCATTTATTTTTGCTTATATAGAGTCATCCGTGTATTTTGGGTTATTATTTTGATGATATATTAATTAAATATTTTATATTTTGTTATATTTTTTATTTTAAAATTATGTTTCAAATTCATTTTAAATTTTGTTTTAAATTTTTTATGGAAGTTTTTTTGATGATGTTAATTTTCACTAGTTTATTTGGTAAAGATATAGTTTTAGTTAGTAAAACAACTCAAGTTTAATTCTTCTGAAATCTAACCAATTGAAGATTAATATAGCTTAGACCAAGCTTAATCAATTAAGAATGATTTTCACAGCTTACATGTCCTTGAATCATGGTTTCTAAACAAAATCCACTCCTTGCCTTGTTGTGCAGTCGCCTTTGTATTAAAAGGATTAAAACCTAATAGCCAAAAAAATAAACAAAGTATTCATTAACTTTGAAATGACAACAGAATGATAAAAGAGTACCATAAGTTTTAGTCCAGTGATGATAATGAGGAAGAACTCGATGGACTATGTCATGTGATCGTTGCATGGGTGTGGACTTTGCCTGTCTCATCATCCTACCAACTTCAGGGGCATTTCCATAAAGCAGTCTGTATGGAGGTCCTCTGATTCCTTGGGATTCAAAGAACTTCTTCAGTTGCACAGGCTTCCACCATATGACCATTGCAACTTTCAGCAGATAGAGTGTAAGCCAAGCACAGAAGGCTGCGAGAATCCAAAACAGCCACTCCATATTGAAACTTAAGAAGTGGAGATTCAATAGAATGATAAGTCGTTCCGTATATTTGCAGCAGTCGTCTCACATGTGCAGCAGTCAGTGGCCTTGTAGAGTATTTATAAGCAAACCACACACCTTTAGCGACGTTTGCTTGGAAAGGAGGGCTGTATTTAGTGGAGCAGTCGCAGTCTCAGTATTTTTCATTAAAATAGAGATTCAAATTTCAAAGATGCCTTCATACATTGGAAGTTGAACTTTTGTGACGTGAATTAAGATAAAGGGTTTGGGCGAAAAATACATATTATGCAGTGTAGCAATTAATGGGACGGTGGACTCCGGATCCTTTCCAAAGTAAGATCTGATGGCGGACAGTGCCACCGCCTTCGCATTAAATGCTACACTGCATAATATGTATTTGTCGCCTTTAATGAGAATTGTCGTTGACTGGGATTTTCGGTGGCATTTTTATTTCCAGACGAATTTTCGGTAGCATTTATTTGATGAAGTGATAAACCCTGTTCAAATAAAAATGAAAAAAATACAATGACTGAAAGTGAAACCATAACTGCTCTCTATAACAATTATGGAGTTGATCTTGCAATCAATTATTGCATCATCATCACCGAAATTATAGAACCCTTATTGCATCATCATCAACCCTTAGAACAATTATGGAGTTGATCTTGCAATTATTAGAGCCCTTTGAACAATTATGGAGTTGATCTTGCAATTATTAGAGCCCTTTGAACAATTATGGAGTTGATCTTGCAATCAATTATTGCATCATCATCAATCAATTATGGAGTTATAGAACCCTTTTTTAATAAGAAAATACAATGACTGAAAGTGCAATTATAACTACTACTTGTAAGTATTGCCATCACAAGTCAAGTCGCCAATAAACTAATATTGCCATCACAAGTCAAGTGGCCAAAAAACTAATATTGCCATCACATATGTTTATCAAATAAGAGCTTGACAAAGTAGTGAATTGACTTAATAAAACAACATTCAACATTCATTTCAATACTTTATAATCCAAGTCGACAACATTAATTCTCATACTTTCTACTATCTTAAAAGAGATTAAAAAAACCTTGCAAGTCTTTTCAAAAATAAATATAATTATGAATTATATATTCTAGAAAATGAAAATTTGAAAAATAAGAGTGGCATGCAGCTTAGTCCCCGTCTTTTAATTTAACAAAAAAAAATATTTGAAATTAATTTAAAAATAAAAATAAAATCTAAATAAACTTTTATATAAAAAAGTAAAAATTAGTATCTCAATATAAAATGCTTTATATCCATATCAATATATATTAAATATTAATATTTAAAAATTCTTAAAATTTATAAAATTGTATATTAAATGTTAATATCTAATACTTAAAATTATGAAAGTGCAAATATCTTTAAAAAATAATATAAAATAAGTAAACATAAATAAATTAAAAATACAATGACTGAAAGTGCAATTATAACTACTACTTGTAAGTATTGCCATCACAAGTCAAGTGGCCAATATTGCCATCACAAGTCAAGTCGCCAATAAACTAATATTGCCATCACATATGTTTATCAAATAAGAGCTTGACAAAGTAGTGAATTGACTTACTTAGGATAGGGCTCGATTTTATTTGCATTTTTGAAGGAAACTCGTTTTGAATATGAGTGCACCTAAGGATCTATTGCCTTTTTATGTAAGTATAGTGTCAAAATAATAATTGAATTTTTGCAGATATTATAATCAAACAGTTTAAAAAAGTAATTTTTAGTTATTAAATACAATTTTTTTTACTAATTTTAGTAATAAGATTGAAATTAAAACAAAAAATATTTTTATATACTATAAATACACTCAAAATCTATTTACACCAAATTGAATGATGCTGTTAGGTATTACATATTAGGCATACTTTCATAGTCATGCATGAGGTGTTACATAGTAAGTATCATAGATATTAGACCCTTTAATCTAGTTCTAAGGTTTCATATCTGGGTTGAAGAGAAAAAAAGTGTATTATATATATATATATATATATATATATATATATATATTAAACAAGTTTTATGATTTTATATGGGTGAGAAAGAAAAAAAATCCTCTCTATCAAATCATATAATTTCATAGAATTATAAAGTTTTTTTAGTGACTTTCCTATACAAAATTAAATTCACCATCACCATAATAGTTCATTATATTTTATAATTTAGCATTGTATACTGTATACTTCAAGATAATTTAAATGAAGATAATTAAATTCATCATAATAATATTGTATAAATTAAGATAGCTTTATATATGTTAGAATAGTCATGCATGTTGTCCAATACACTCTCTAAGATATTTGAGTTAATTAAGTTAATCCATGCAAATGAGTTAATCCATGGATTTTGTCCTTCTCCATGCAAATGTAAATATTAAAATACAGACTTGTGTCATATATTTGCATCTACTTTCACATTTCTGTTGAAATAAGATGATGTGGAATGAAGGGTAAGCCTCTAAATAACCCTAACTTGTTAGTTGCCTATGGTAAATGATATAAATTGAAATGATTTAAAATATAATTTGCATCTACTTTCACATTTGGGTTGAAATGAGATGCTGTGGAATGAAGCGTAGGCGTGTAAATAACCCTAACTTGTTAGTTTCCTATGGTAAATGATTTAAAATATAATTTTTATCTAATGTGTTTTGATTTTCATTTTAACACACATACATAGCCACAATATGGGACAATTATATTTATTGTCACTAGCTTTTAGGTTCTGACACAAAGAAAAGATAGCATTTAAGATTGTAAAACCTCACAACTCATGGTGCCATGTAAGCTTTTAAACTCATTCATTTTTTCCTATATTGGGTAACATTTTCTTTAAATGGGTTGAATATTACCATTTATTTTTTCTTATATAGAGTCATCCGGTAACATTTTCGTTAAATGGGTTGAATATTACCATTTATTTTTGCTTATATAGAGTCATCGGTGTATTTTGGGTTATTATTTTGATGATATATTAATTAAATATTTTATATTTTGTTATATTTTTTATTTTAAAACTATGTTTCAAATTCATTTTAAATTTTGTTTTAAAGTTTTTATGGAAGTTTATTTAATGATGTTAATTTTCACTAGTTTATTTGGTTAAGATATAGTTTTAGTTAGTAAAACAACTCAAATTTAATTCTTCTGAAATGTAACCAATTGAAGATTAATATAGCTTCGATCAAGCTTAATCAATTAAGAATGATTTTAACAGCTTACATGTCCTTGAATCATGGTTTCTAAACAAAATCCACTCCTTTCCTTGCTGTGCAGTTGCCTTTGTATTAAAACGATTAAAACCTAATAGCCAAAAATAAAAATAAAAATAAAAATAAATTCGACCCTATAAAATATCTAGTCAAAAACATATGGAGTTTGTCAAAAACATCTTTAATTTGGTTGCCAAAGCCGTAGGTATTACGAACTGCCATTTTTTTAATGACTGAGTCAACTGTGAAATTTTCTAATTATTGTTCTTACGGCTTTGAAATCTAGGTTTAGTGGATTTTATAATTGCCGAGGGCGTGGGCTAGCTATGGAGCAAACCTCCCTCCATCGGACGAAGGAAGAGCAAAGTCAACGTTGACTTTGCTCCTCCTCCGTCCAATGGAGGGAGGTTTGCTCCATAGCTAGCTTATTCCCTTTCTAATTTCTGGTTCTGACAACTTCGAAGTCAATGGATATCTCTTGATAAGTTAGTAGAATATTAATGTGTATTGATAATGATTTTGGGCTAAAGTAATCATATATTCATTAATTTAGTTTATCGAGAAAAAGAGTCTCAAACTTTTTTGGTTATGATGTATTTTTTTATAAGATAGTTGAGTTTATTATCGTTAGTTTGGATTTGATTTTCACTGCTTTTTTATATTCATCAAGGTTTTTATTTTGAAAACTTATAAAAACAAATGTAAAATTTTAAGGTCGGTTGATGGTTTAACCATAAATTGTAATGTGATGGAATTTATTTTAGTATTGAAAACTAAAATAGAGCTTCAAAGCCTATGAAAATAATCTCTTTTTAAAAATCATTATATTTTCTTATTTAAAAAAAAGCTTCTATTACCTAATAAAATAAATGTCTTAATTGTCATTAACTGACTGCAATTTCGGTAATGATGATGCAATAATTGGGTGTAATTGCAATTTCGGT
>LPNX011092394.1:20587-38969 GCA_001517045.1 Pseudotsuga menziesii | reverse complement strand
AGTGAAATATATGAGATAATATCTAAATACCTATCGGCATAATGACAATTATGAAGTTGATATCATAGCCAATTATGCATCATCATTGAAATTGAAGGCACTTAAAATTTTGGGCTTGTTGACTTAGTGAGTGCCACTTCATATTCAATAAATTTGTAAAATATAGAGCTCCAAAGTCCCTAATGCTCACAAAATTTCATAGGAAGTTGATAATTATAGCTTTGGTGTATTTCTTTTGGGAGATTTTGATTGGAAAAGCACCTTCTCATAGATCCACCATTGATGATGGAGTTGATCTTCCTGCCTATGTGTAGTCCCTAGTTCACGAGGAATGGATTATATAAGTGTTTGACATAGTTATTACAAGTTGCACTTGATTGTATTGCACATATCTATATTAAAGACCAAACTTGAAGGAAGTAGTTTGAAAGGATTGAAACATTGGAGATGAAATATTGATTTAGTTGTATTAAAATTCATGAGTTGGAGATAAGATCAATGGTAGAGATTAATTAAAACCAACAATTGCCACAATGCCAAAGCTTTATTAGAACCATATTTTATTTGTGACTTTAAATGGATTTTTTTCAAATTGTAGAATACATTTTTTTAATGTATTATTTCAATGATCTACAAATTACCCTATTATGTTAGTGTTTTCCTTCTCCATCTAAATTTATTTCAGCCCGGTTTCATTTGTAGATAATGGAAAGATATATGGAATGCTTGGTAATGCTTGTTAGCCATCTTCTTATGACTATTTGCTCAATCAAACTGGATCTGAAGATTTGATAGAAGATATGGTCCTTGAAATTAGTGACTCAACTTGTATAGCTAGCACACGGCGACAGAAGGGTGCGTCAATAAAAAAAAAATTGTAAGTGAATAGTGTCCGACCCAGTTTTCCTTTAGATAGGTTAACAATGACCTACGCTCTTTTTCTTTAGACAAGGTGCGTCAACGACACACTTTTTCTTTTGTGTCACTAACGCACTTTTCCTTTAGACAAGGTGCGTCACTGACACACTTTTCCTTTTCTTTTCGTTCAAGCACCGTGTGTTAGTTGTATCAGTGACACACATTTCCTTCACATTTCCTTCAGATAGGGTGTGTTAGTGCTCCAAAAGGGTAAAAGAAGGAAAATAATTTTGTCATTTTCCTCAAGCTGTGAAGAAAACTTCATTGGTCCTCCACGTTGATGTGTTTTCAATCATCTCATCCAACAACCTTCAACCTAAAACTGTGAGATTGAATCTATGTGTGCTTTCCACCTTGTGAAATGGCTTACCGATTGGATCTATGTGTGCTTTCCACGTTGTGAAATTGCTTACATGATGAAAGGGACAAAAAAATGTAGAAATGATGGAATACCAATGGACATATTGATTTTCTTCTTATTATTAAGCAGCAACATTTATAGGACTACATAACAACTGGGACAATACCATGGGTCAGAAAATACTATGGGTCACTAATCAAGATAAAGTGACCAAATAAACTACTTAACTAACCAACTGATTAATGCTGAAATTAGTTTTCTTAACACGGGTAGCAGGCATCAATGGAATACTTTGCAGAGAGCCAGCGACTTCAAAATGGTCTTTAATGGTCTCTCCAAACTAATTGGAGAATGGTGTCCATGTCATAGCAATGATACTAAGGAGGGCAGGCTGAGATTTTAGAGTTCAACCCATAACAACAGTATATATAATGTGGGATGCAGTCACAAAACAATCAGTCTCCAATGTGGTATGCATAGAGAGGATCAAAGAATGGCATGCCCAGTGAGATATATTCCTGCAAAACGTAGTTTAATTTTTAGTTTATTTTATCTTTGTTTAATTTTTAGTTTATTTAAATTTCATCACTGAAAATTGAGAGAATACATCTTGAAATTTTGCATGCTTATTTTAGTTTTCACCCTATCTTTGGGCTTCTTAAGCCAAAAATTGACTATGAATGAATGATATTATTGTTTGAATGGAATGAGTAGGGAGTCCAATTAGATATTTTGGAGACAGTTGTTGATAACGGAAAGACGTGGACTCTTCTTCGAATTCTTCTTGCTAATGTTATGGATGATTGCTTTAATGGACAATTAATCTCGAATTAGTTATTTATTATTTATAATAGATGCATCATTTAGCTTTCTATATTATCTATTTTTAAAGTTGCAAGAACATATACGTTGAGTATGACAATTAATTGATGAACCTTTTAAAAAAAACAATAAGGAGGTCAATTTTGAGGAACCATGGAGTCATAAAAAAAAGGGTTACTTTCCCTCATAACCAAGGCTTCCCTTTATAATTATTTAAATTGAACAATTAAAACACTTTTTAAGCATAAATATAGCTCACATAATTGGTGGGTTCAAGTCAAATAAATCCAATGATATAGATCTCTTGTGTAGTGACAAACCCCATTGTAGTGACAAACTCCATTGAAGTGGCATATTACTATAAATTTTTTATAATATATACGAAATCAATAACATATGCATGGGATACTTATAGTGTCGACACTTCATCATATATGTTTATTAAATAAGAGCTTCACAAAGTAGTGAATTGACTTACTTTAGGATAGGGCTAGATTTTATGTGCATTTTTGAAAGAAATTGGTTTTGAATATGAGTGCACCTAAGGATCCATGTAAGTATAGTGTCAAAATAATAATTGCAGATATTATAATCAAACAATTTAGAAAAGTAATTTTTAGTTATTGAATATAATTTTTTTTACTAATTTTAGTAGTAAGATTGAAATTAAAACAAAAAATATTTTTGTATACTATAAACCTACACAAAATCTATATACACGAAATTGAATGATGTTGTTAGGTATTATATATTAGGCATACTTTCATAATCATGCATGAGGTGTTACATATTAAGTATCATATATATTAGACCTTTTAATCTAGTTCTAAGGTTCCATATCTCGTTTGAAGAGAAAAAGGTGTATTCTATATATATATATATATATATTAAACAGGTTCTACGATTTTATATGGGTGAGAAAAAAAAAGTCCTCTTTATCAAACTATATAATTTCATAAAATTATAAAGTTTTTTTTAGTGATTTTCCTATACAAAATTAAATTCACCATCACCATAATAGTATAGTATATTTTATAATTTAGCATTGTACTCTGTATACTTCAAGATAATTTAAATGAAGATAATTAAATTCATAATAATATTGTATAAATTAAGATAGCTTTATACATGTTAGAATAGTCATGCATGTTGTCTGTTCAGTTCCGATACACTCTGTAAGAGATTTGACTTAATTGAGTTAATCCATGCAAATGAGTTAATCCATGGATTTTGTCCTTCTCCATGCAAATGTAAATATTAAAATAGAGACTTATGTCATATATTTGCATATGCTTTCACATGAGATGCTCTGCAATGAAGGGTAGGCTTGTAAATAACCCTAATTTGTTAGTTTCCTATAATAAATGATATAAATTGAAATTATTTAAAATATAATTTTTATCTAATGTGTTTTGATTTTCATTTTAACATACATATCCATAGCCACAATGCTCAACAATTATATTTATTATCACCCCCTTTTAGGTTTTGACACAAAGAAAGGATATAATTTAAGATTATAAAACCTCACAACTCATGGTGCCATGTAAGCTTTTAAACTCGAGCTTTTAGGTTTTGATGCAAAGAAAGGATATAATTTAAGATTGTAAAACCTCACAACTCATGGTGCCATGTAAGCTTTTAAATTCATACATTTTTTCCTATATTGGGGAACATTTTCTTTAAATGGGTTGAATATTACCATTTATTTTTGCTTATATAGAGTCATCAGTGTATTTCGGGTTATTATTTTGATGATATATTAATTAAATATTTTGTATTTTGTTATATTTTTTATTTTAAAACTATGTTTTAAATTCATTTTAAATTGTGTTTTAAAGTTTATAAAGTTTTTACGGAAGTTTATTTAATGATGTTAATTTTCACTAGTTTATTTGGTTAAGATATAGGTTTAGTTAATAGGACAACTCAAGTTTAATTTTTCTAAAATCCAACCAAATGAAGGTTAATGTGGCTTAGACCAAGCTTAATCAATTAAGAATGATTTTAATAGCTTATATGTCCCCAGTTTACATGTCCCTGGATCATGGTTTCTAAACAAAATCCACTCCTTGCTTTGCTGTGTGCAATCGCCTTTATATTAAAACTATTAAAACTTGATAGCCAAAAATAAAAATAAAAATAAATTCAACCCTATAAAATATATAGTCAAAAACATATGGAGTTTGTCAAAAACATCTTTATTTTGGTTGCCAAAGCAGTAGGTATTACGAACTGTCATTTTTTTAATGGCTAAGTCAATTGTGAACTTTTCTAATTATTGGTTCTTACAGCTTTGAAATGTAGGTTTAGTGGATTTTTATAATTGCGGACTTTCTAATGTCTGGTTCTTACAACTATTAAGTCAATTGATATCTCTTGATAAGTTAGTAGAATATTAATGTGTATTGATAATGATTTGGCTAAAGTAATCATACATTTATTAAAATAGTCTAATGAAAAAAAGAGTCTCAAACCTTTTTGGTTATGATGTAGTCTTTTTATAAGATAGTAGAGTTTATCGTCTCAAACCTTTTTGGTTATGATGTAGTCTTTTTATAAGATAGTAGAGTTTATCAATGTTAGTCTGGATTTGATTTTTACTGCTTTTTTATATTCATCAAGGAATATTTTTAGAACTTATGAAAACAAATGTAGGATTTTAAGGTAGGTTGATGGTTTAATGACAAATTGTAATGTAATAGAATTTATTTTAGTATTGAAAACTAAAATAGAGATTCAAAGCTTCTGAAAATAAGCTCTTTCTCAAATGATCCAAGTAAAATTTCAGAAAGATAGCTCAGCTACTTAGCCGAAGGACTGTTGAAAACAATTGTTTCCAAAAGAATGCAAGACCACATGAACAAAAAAACAAAACAAAAAATGGAGAACGACATATTGAAAATTGTAAATTATTGTTATATCAACATTTCACAATTTATGTGCTTGGAACTTTAAGCTCGTCTTGGAAAATTTCCCTATGTGAAACTATAATCATTATGTCATCATAAAATAAATTAAAATTTATCCATGACATTGCATTGACATAGATATCATGTTGATTTCTTGAAGTTTGAAGTTTTATTTTTTAAACTTTTAAAGTGTTTAGATAATTGAAAGGTTTGTGCTTGTGAGTGCATTCATCTCTAATTATTGTTAATGGACAAAGGCAGGTCAGAATTGGTTGCAAATGGAAAAAGATACTTCTTAAGCCTGGTAGAATGGATGTCGAATTTTTTTTTTCGAACTCTACAAAATGTTGGTAATAAAATGCATAATCTTCAAGTTTTTTTTTATTTCAATATTTTGGTGAAGCGAACTCAATAGGCTTATAGGAAGAATGAAAATTTTAAAAAGAAGGTTCTAAGAAATTAATTCATTTTCCAAGAAAGACCCGATTGTGATTTGAGGTTTCCAATTTTATTAATGTTTTCATTATCTACAAATTTGGAAGGATATAGGTTAGCGAATTGGACTCTTGAAGTTCAAAATGTTTAGTGACAATACTATTGATGGTATGGCTTCAAAAGAAAGAACTAAAATAATTTTGAGTTATATTGTTTAGGTGATCATCAAGGATATATTCTTGTGTTCTTATTTTTTTGAAGACTGCATAGTAATTTTGAGGCCTTATAACTATGATTTTCTATATTAATGGACTTTGTTGACTCATTTCCCAAAGAAAAGGTTAAAAGAACATTAAGTGTTCAATTGCCAAGTTTGTTCACAACCCTATAAAGTTGGACGAGAATGTGTTAAAAAATTTGAAGTGCTAATCTTTAGGGATAAGTTATCACATTGGAGGTTTGAAAATAATGGGGTACATAGCTTGCACTCTGGCATGACAACTTGGCTATGAATCTCGAACATGTTAATGTCACCCCTTCTGTAATTGTTCTGCATAAAAAGCAAACATTTTTCTATCATAGCTTTCCTGCCACATGTAAGAAGATAATGTTTTATGTAATAAAACACTAAAGACTAATTACATGGATGTTAACTCCTTTAGTACAAAGCTAGATGGAGTTTGCAATCACTCTGCATATGAAATAGTTAATGCATTGATTCAATCTTGGATGAAATGGACCTTGATATGGTAATATGTTAATAGGATTTATAACAGATTTAACCCTTGATCTCTTCCAAAGGAGAATCTTATAATTTTAAGCCAACATTGATTTCTTTCAAAGATAACATTTCCCAACAAAATGAATGCAATTAGTAATATAGAACTAACAAAATCCAAAACCTCCCAAGAAAATATTTTGATAATTATTCATAGATCAAAACGTTTACAAGTACAAAGTGGTCACATCCAAATAAATTGTCCATATCGGGAACATTTGTCGTCCTTTTCATAACCATCTAAAAAAGATAAATAATGTGTCCTTCATTTCATGCACTCCAATATATCAACAGAGCAAGTGCAAATGCCAAATTAATTTACTTCCATGGAAAACGACTTCCAACATGTGATCAATAATCAATGGATATCCACCAAATTATCACTAGATCAAGCTCTGCAAACGTGCTTTAATCCTTAATCAATCAACATGG
Source organism: Pseudotsuga menziesii (assembly GCA_001517045.1). Taxonomy (NCBI): domain Eukaryota; kingdom Viridiplantae; phylum Streptophyta; class Pinopsida; order Pinales; family Pinaceae; genus Pseudotsuga; species Pseudotsuga menziesii. The sequence continues at coordinate 32,311 of LPNX011092394.1, read as the reverse complement.
CATCCATGAGAACTGGTTAATAGTTGGACGGTTCTTTCTGCGGTCCTTTCCTGCCCAACAACAGTTTAAGGTTGCTAATACCATAGATCCTTTTCAATATTTACATGAGATTTGGCAATAAGAAGTAGAAATGTGGACATAACATAAAAAAAAAAAATCAGCATGCGATCAAAAGAAGCCAACTAGGCAAACACTACTCAGATCTACAGCCAAGATAACGTAGTTTGAAGTTCGTCCTTTCCATCCATGAGCTTTCCTCTGACATAAAGGAATGCTTTAGTGAAGTCAATGTTTAACTGATATTAATTATTCTTTGAGGTAAAGCATGATCAATTCATGTTCCTGGCGAGATAAGAATATGAAACCACTGTGGCCATGAAAAACTTATAAGCAATCATAAAGAAATATATTGCTAGCAAGAAAATTGACTTCTTCCAATCCTAAGTTAATCAAAGCTTGATGAATTGCTACATCATCCTTGCGAATAACCTTCCAACAGATTGCTACATCTGTATTGTCATTAGCAGTTCCATAAACAAAATATTATGGAGCAAGATACCTGTTAAACTACTATCACAATTACTGAATAGTATGGTTAGAAATTGAATAACCTCAATATGAAAATAACCAATTGAAACCAGGAAGATTTTTGCATACCCAATGTTCCTAAAACATCACTGCATGTGATATATGAAGATGTTGACGCCCACCTTGCTAGTCCAAAACCTTACAACTATTATAGTTAAAGCCACAATGCTTTTGTTGAAAATTTTCATTGATGCGGAATTCCAAGTTTCAATTTATAATTCTAGATCATGTAAAGATTTATAATAATACTAAACCATCAAACTTAGTCTTGGTGCTTCTTGCTTAAAAAGATTTATACTTGTGGTTCAAACTCTTCAGAAAGCAAGATATCAAAAGACTTCACATCTGTGTGAATGACTGACAAAGAAAATCCATTATGCAAGTAATATAATGATTCAACAACACCTATTGCCACTTTCAGTTGAACTGTACAAGGAAATAATGGCTTCACCTTGCCTCATTTTATTTATATATATATATATATATATATATATATATAAAAGAGGCCATTATGCAAGTAATATAATGCTTCAACACCTACTACCACTTTCAATCGAACTATCCAAGGAAATTTCCTCCTCATGCTATAACAATACATGACACCATGATTCTCAATATGTACGACTAAATATTTCTGCATGATTCAATAAAATGCAATACTATTGATTACACACCAATAAGTGTAATGATGTGGGTGTGCTTCAATAGAGTAAGAATCTCACCTGAGTTTATGGGTATGTAATAGAAATTTTTGACACAAATGAACTTTAGATCTGTTATGTTGTTCATTGGGTGTGCTTCCATAGAGTAAGAATCTCACCTGATTTGATGGGTATGTAATAGACATGTCTGACACAGATGAAATTTGGATATATTATGTTGTTCATTGGGTGTGCTTCAATAGAGTTGTAACAAATATAAAATAAAATAATAATTAAATAATTAATAATTAGGTTAACTAAGTTAGGTTATGAAATGAGGCGTCTCCTCAACATCAAATGCCCAAGCCATATTTAAGGCAGGGCCACTATTGTAATATATCATATTTTATCCTATAATCTAATATATATTATTCTTATTCGTCATCCAACATGATAGTCTGATTTGACTTTTAAGAGATCAACCGGACTCAGTTGCTCCATTTGGTATCAGAGCAAATTCGCTCCTACACTCTGAGCTCAAACTTGGCTCATCAACTCCTACTTGAGCTCGGACTCAGCGCATCAACTCCTACTTGAGCTCGGACTCGGCTCATCAATCCTTGATTTCTTCCGCTGCTCCATTTCACCACCTATCACTTCATCCCAAGTGCTGCCTAAAAAAAAAAAGAAAAACCAACATCCTCCAGCCTGTGCTGTTCACTAGCATCCAAATTCCATCGCATCTTCCACACGCGCGTCCATCCAAGCCCCAAAATCATCTCCATCTTCCATCGTTTATTATTCTCATGCTGTAACCACCTCCTTTCAGCTCCCCGTCGCTCCTCTACCCACACTCCACGCAGCCACAACTCCTCCTTTCAGCTCCACGCCGCCGCAGCGACCTCCTCTGCCCACACTCCACGTCAGTCTTCCCTTCCCTTCTCCACCTCCACGTCGGCCACTCCCTCCTCCCGTGCTGATACACCTCCATCTTCGCACGTCCACCCAACGCCTCCTCCATCTTCTACAGTCTCCGCCACCCCTCCATCCACCTCGCGCTTCCATCCGCCACCTCCTCCATCCCCCCAATTGCTCCACGCTCCACCACATTCTCTATCCCCCACCTCCTCCACCTCTTGCGTTTTCTTCCATCTTCCCGCACCCTCCATTTCCCTAGCCACCTTCTCCTCTTCCGGCATACCCCGTCCCTCTTCCCACCCACCTCTGCACAATCACCTCCTCTACGCGTCCCTGCCATCGTGCCTCCATTGACCTCTCCTCCCATCTGCATTTTCTTCCCGCGCCCGTTGTTCTTGTGCTTCCACCATCGTCACTCCACTTTCACGACCTGCACAAACCAAAAAAAAAACAAAAAGTTAAAATATTATACCATAATATTTCAATATAATATTATAATATAAAATATTTATAATATTTAATTTTGTTTTATTATATTTTAAACAAAATAACAAAATAAATGTTTTATTATATAATAATTAATTATTATTTCTTAAAACCTCACCCCCTTTAAAGAAAAATATATTATTATTAATTAATTAATATATTATTATTCAAAATTTCACCTTAAAAGAAAAAATAGCGTTCTACAAACAGCCATGGCATCTTATAGTGAGAGTGACGAATTCATAAATCTCCCTGAGAAAATCCTTAAGGATATAGATGAAATAAAGAAATCGATTGATGAAACGTTTAAACAAAAAAGATGATGATGGATGTGAAAATCAGGTAGAAGAAACCACCCAAGCTAATGTAAAAGATGAAGATACAATAGACTATTATGCCATTTCCCATGAGAGTAATAGTATCAATCAAGATATTGTGCAAAACAAAACCACGGGGACTTCACTTAGTGAACCTCTCACATAGCACGTGATCGTGGGATATTAAAGAATACCCTTAATTTCGAGAGATATTGACCCAAACTCTTTTTGTTGAAACCCCCTCCCAATACTTAAAACCTCCTCCCCACCCCTTTTTATACCTCAATTCTTATAAAGCACCCTACCCACCCCCACCTTAAACCCCTCATCCCCCTAATACCTAAAATATATTGCTTCGATTTTTGATAATTTTAAAACCCACAATATGAACTAACGTGATAGGATATTGGTCAACAAGTGAAGCCCCCGTGAACAAAACATACCCTAGTAATGAAGAAAATGACAACAAAATATTTGACAAGAAGAAAGATGATCCTCACCAAGATTGTGATAAGAGACAAGACGATGTTACTAACAATAACAATGATCAATGCATTGGCAATTGAATATCACAATAACAAACGCATGAAGGACATATGCCATCACAAGGACTTCTATAAAGAACATCAAGCGAAGCAACTATAATATCTATCTGACACAAGATAAGGCCGGTGTTCTTATGAGCGTTATAAGCACAAGGAGCCCGTTCAAGGGAATTGACACAAAATGTGTTGGGAATAACAACACGAAAATAGTTATGGTTGTAATCAAAATCGCATCTCTCAAGTCATCAGTGCGGCATAGAGCCAGAATGAAGTATGACACTAGGAAAATACTTAAGTTTTGAGAACAAAGCTTCCTTAAAGGGGGTGGCAATGTAACAAATATAAAATAAAATAATAATTAAATAATTAATAATTAGGTTAACTAAGTTAGGTTATGAAATGAGGCATCTCCTCAACATCAAATGCCCAAGCCATATTTAAGGCAAGGCCACCGTATTGTAGCATATCATCTTTTATCCTATAATCTAATATATATTATTCTTATTCCTCATCCAACATGATAGTCGGATTCGATTATTAAGATATCAACCAGACTTGGTTGCTCCATTACGACTTATTACCACACCTATTACCACTTTCAATCAAACTGTCCAAGGAAATTGCCTCCTCAAATATATATAATTAATAGCTAGGGCTATAACAATACATGACACCATGATTCTCAATATGTACGATTAAATATTTCTGCATGATTCTTAAAATGCAATACTATTGATTACACACCAATAAGTGTAATGATGTGGGTGTGCTTCAATAGAGTAAGAATCTCACCTAAGTTGATCGGTATGCAATAGAAATTTTTGACACAAATAGACTTTGGATTTGTTATGTTGTTCATTGGGTGTGCTCCCATAGAGTAAGAATCTCACCTGAGTTTATGGGTATGTAATAGACATTTCTGACACAACTAAAATTTGGATCTGTTATGTTGTTCATTGGGTGTGCTTCAATAGAGTAAGAATCTCCCTTGAATTGATGGGTACGTAATAGACATTTATGACACAGATGAAATTTGGATATGTTATGTTGTTCACTGTCACAATGTCTTGCATGTGAAATCCGAATCTAGTTGCAAATTGAGGCAAAAGTATTCTGATCTTGTAGAAATAACTTAAGAGAAAATTCAATACATTATTGGAGCATCCACAGAGAAGATCCATAGTACCACTGCCCCCAATGTGCAATTATTGATGTGTTAGACAGTTGTGCAAGTCCTTCAAAATCCATTTCCACCGTTGGTTCCAAAAACCCACCATTTTTCATGATAGTATGTGTAGTGCTAGTCAAGTATTGCTTCCTAGAAAGGAAGTAGGAACAACTCTTCTTTACAAATACTGATCCTTGGTGTGGTGTTGAAGATTTGATCAAAGGTAATGTCAATAGGGGTAACATCAAAAAGTGATTGCATTGTTATCAATGTCTTAGTATCCTTTAGATGTGATAAAGGATTCACAAACCCGAGTAGTGTCAAAGCAATGAAAAGGATTGGTGGAGTAAGATGATGTTGGAGCAAAGAAACTTGTAAAGAATGCAGTAGACAAAATCAATACTAGATGAATGAAAGTTTGGAAAACCTGTAATCGATTCATAAACTTCTTTATACATATATCCTTCCTAGTACTGCCTTGTTGCATTAGTCTCCATAATCGGAAGCAAGAGGGTTTGACACGTAAAACACATGTTGGGTAGTTTGATATATGGCATTGGCTGGTGGACCATTTTGTCCCTAACTCATATAAGGGCCTAATATTAAGAATTTTGCAGGAGGGTTTGACACGTAAAATACATGTTGGGTAGTTTGATATATGGCATTGGCTGGTGGAACATTTTGTCCCTAACTCAAATAAGGACCTAATATTAAGAATTCTTTGCTACACTATCAATTTAAAGCCGCCATGTTTTTGTTAGGTATAGCTGCAAAGTCTACTAACCAAATTTATACTCATCCGCATCAAATTAAATATATATTTTGTCTTTTCCATATAAGCAGATAAGTGATTTATCTTAAGGTATAGAATATTTCCTTTATATTATTTGACGGGATTGATTCACAACCGTTCAACCCGGCCCCTTTATTGCCTCAGTGTGTATCGCAGTCTCAACTCCAAAATCTGATTCTGGAATGAATATGTGCACTTTTCAAGAAGTGGAAGTAAAAATGTTTCAGTAGCCAACCATACAATGAATTAACAATAGCTTGCAAAGTAACTACTATCTGTAACTATCTCTCCCAAATCTCAGAAACAGAAGCTTTTTGAATGCAATATTTTCATGAATGGTAAAGTGTATATCAAGTTGTTTAAAATCCTAACTAATCAAACGAAAATTCATAAATGGACAGAGGGTATTGAGAGAATGCATTATGCATCTACCTTAATGAAAGAATGTGATTTCTTCTTTTAATATATATCCAACTAACGATGCACTCCAACTGACAGTTGCTGCCTCTTCCGATTACAACAAAACCATGATGTTGGAGATTGTGTTTCTTTAGCAGTGGACCAAGTGTTGGCACAACCCATCAACAAAGCCTCGTCGACAGGGGTTCCAGCTCTGCCAACTACAGCGTGATCTCCATGATCATCAGCCCGAACAGGTTTTACTTTGCCCAGCAATGTCTATGAAGTAGGAGGTCTCACCCGAGGCGTTCAAGGGAGAGCTGTCAGAACCAAGTTTCCGACAGTGGGGAAGGAGAACATGGGGATCCGACTGGGGGGACCATGACTTATTCGATCACCCTATATTATCACAGCATTAATCATGAAACATCATACCATATTCAACAGTCATAGAGATTTAACAGATTGCATTAATAGAGCAAGGAGAAACTAAGTCGCATCATTGTATCAAAAACAAAATCATAGCATCATAACAGATCTACATAAGTCGCATTGCATCATTATAACAAAAAGCACTGCTGCATCATAATAGACAATAGATAAAGATTGAACCATACTTAGCACATCTTATATCAATCTTGCGCAGACATGCCACATCACACTATCCTTCTCCAAAACTGAAGAGTGCAGCAAAAGAAACACAGACAAAATCGTAGTGAAGACAGAACAATCCCTAGCACAGAGTGCACCAGTTACAATCCCCAAAACATGTATGTTTATCGTTACAAAAATGGATTTATAAATAGGCTTACGCCTTCACCTCAAGGGTCCACTATTAACTAATTTCTAACCGTTACTGACCTTTTACAACAAAATTAGGCCCACATATACATAAAATATTCAAAAAGTGGTTACTTCTCCGCTCATCGCACTAAACGGTCCTTGTGCAGTGCCGCGCGAGCTTGCACAGCTGCCGTGACGCTACACAAGTCACTTGACCCAACCCCTTCACCAAGAACTCTGGGAAATGCAGAGCACAGAGGATGATGAATGTGAAAGGAGAAATTTTTTTTTCAACGTACTCGTGAGGGCTGAGGAGGTGGGTGAGGGCGTTAAATTCTTTATAATGGATCCTCGGGCAATGACTGATGACAAAACGACGGAGCCTAATTTTCAACCTCCATAATGGATTCAAACGGTTCTGCAGGCATGATGTGATGTGTAGGAGCGCCTTATATGCTGGACAGGCTTTCCCTCGGGAGGGGAGCCTGTCCAATGCACACCGTCGGATTTCAGACTTTCTCTCGGGAGGGGAGCCTGTCCAATGCACACCGTTGGATGAGAAATCCGATGATGTGCATTGGACAGGCTCCCCTCCCGAGGGAAAGTCTATCCAGTATATAAGGATTGCCATGATGTGTACATCAAGATGTCAGGCCACAGCTTGGGTAAGAGGTCAACAGCTGGTGGGAGAAAGTGGTTTTGGGGATGTATTTCAGTCAACTGCACTGTTACTACACAGTCAATCCATCATCTGCCCGACAAAACTTTGAACAGACAATATTCAAAGGCTCGACCGTATCCATGAACACATTATAAGCTGCTATTTACCTTTTGGTTTGGCAGTGATATTGCAGCAATAGATTTTAGAATGGAGAGTGCAAATTGCATGATAGAGCATATTTTCTCTTGTTTCTTTCTCCTCCTGCTGCTTCAGGGGAAGCTAGGCGATGCCGCACACACATATTCCGAGAGCATAATGTTAGGCGGCTCTCTGACAGGTAGCCACACCAGGGTTTCTAAGAGCGGTACCTTCAAACTAGGATTCTTCAATCTCACCAACAACAATGTTAAGAAATGGTATGTGGGTATATGGTATGCCACGACCTCTCCGCATACAATTGCCTGGGTGGCCAACAGAGAACGGCCATTGCAGAACTCATCCGGCATTTTCAAGCTCACAGAGGACGGGAGTCTCGTTCTGTCTTATGGGGGATCCATCGTCTGGTCCTCCAAGGCAAACGGGCCAAAGAAGCGCCCTTCTTCGACTGTGATGATGGATTCTGGTAACTTGGTGGTGCTGAGTGCCAAGAATACCTCTGAAAGTATTTGGGAGAGCTTTGACCATCCTAGAAATACATTGTTGCCTGGGATGAAGATCAGTGTGACCCAGAAGCTGACTTCCTGGAAGAGCACATGGGATCCAAGTCCAGGCCCCTACAGCCTTCAGATGGATGCAGCCGGAACCAACCAGCTCGTTTTGGTGTGGAAGAATCAGATCAACTACTGGCAAAGCGGTGTCTGGAACGGCCAAAGCTTCATGATTGTTCCAAAGAAGACACTGAATTCCATCTTAGATCTCATCTTTTTCAGTAATGGTTCATACAAATATGTCACTTATTTTGTGAAGCCCCAATTCACATATCTGTTGCGTTTGGTCCTGGACGAGGCAATACAAATTCGATTGCACATGATGCAGGAAAACAACGAATGGACCATGTTCTGGTCACAACCTCAAACTCATGAGTGCGATTGGTATCCCAGATGCGGGGCTTATCAATCTTGTAACGATAACAACATATCGCCTTGCAACTGCCTCACGGGCTTTGTCTGGAACAATACCTCAGGCGGCTGTGTTCGGAAGACGCCATTACAGTGCAGCCATGCCGGAAAGCGGACCAACACTGTCGAATTTTTAGATTTCAGTGCCAAATCTACGCCCCCTCAAGGGGTTCAATACAGATGGCAAGGGAAAGAGTAGTGCCATGCCACCTGTCTCAGAAATTATTCGTGCACAGCATATGCCTATGTTGATAACAGCACTTTGGAAGCATGTCTAATCTGGTACGGTGAATTGCTAGATCTGTCCAATGCGCCCTCCAACGGGATCTCTCTGTTTGTTCTGTTAGATGCCTCTGATTTTCCAGACGACTCTACTTCCAAAAGTAAGGCAACTGATCTTGCTGGCTTAGTGGGTGGTGTCCTCAGTGGGCTGGTTGTTACTCTGGCCTTTGTGATGCTTTTTTTTTGGTATTGCAGGCGCTTTCGGTCATCTGTAACAAATTACCTGCCGGGAATGCTGACGGTATTCACCTACAGAGAGCTAAAGAGTTCAACGAAAAACTTTTCTGAGCAGCTGGGACGCGGGGGTTTTGGTTCTGTCTTCAAAGGGACTCTAAGAGACGGCTCTCTGGTGGCCGTCAAGAAATTGGAGGGTGCAAACCAAGGAGAGAAGCAATTCAGCTCGGAGGTGAGCACTATTGGAATCATACATCATATAAATTTGGTCTGGCTACTGGGATTTTGTACCGAGGGCTCCAGAAGACTGTTGGTGTACGAATACATGCCCAATGGCTCCCTCAACTCCATCTTATTCCACAAAACCCAGCGCGATGATCAGATTTAGAACAAGGTGCTGGACTGGAAAATGCGCTTCAACATAGCGGTTGGGACTGCCCGGGGAATTGTCTATCTACACGAAAAGTGCAGGGAATGCATCATCCACTGCGACATCAAGCCAGAAAACATCCTGTTGGATTCGAATTTCTGCCCCAAGTTGGCCGATTTCGGGCTTGCGAAGCTATTGGGCAGAGAGTATAGTAAGGTCCTTATGACCATGAGAGGAACCAGAGGGTACTTGGCCCCCGAGTGGCTATCAGGTTTACCTGTCACTCCCAAGGCCGACGTGTATAGCTTCGGCATGACATTGATCGAGATCATTGCAGGGCGGAGAAACACGGAAGGGGTTTTGCAATCCGGCGAGCTCTTCTTCCCTACATGGGCTGCTATGCAGATCAACAATGGAAATTTCATGGAGGTCCTTGACAAGAAATTGATGAATGATGCAAATGCGGAACAAGTGAAAAGGGCTGCCATCGTGGGAGTATGGTGCATCCAAGACGACGAAGATGCAAGGCCATCGATGAATGAAGTGTTGCAAGTATTGGAAGGCACTGTAGAGGTGCCGCCTCTTCCCCCAATTCCACAATCTCTGGTTGATTAATAGCTCAGTAGCACAGTAATCTCTATACAGTTTAATGTAACTTGAGCAGTTATCATATATAATCTAGTTAGTATTTAAAATTTAAAATCTCAAATAATATCTAAATCCTCATATAATGAATAAGTTTTCTACATGCCTTAATAATCATGTATAATAAATATATAATTCTGCATGCCTTGGTAACCATGTATGCTTTCGATTTTCTTTGAAATTTCAGTTTCTATGGATTTTATTGCGCCGAGAGGCGCATTCTACAGCCCAGTATGAGGTAGAAGTGTGATTCCGTGCTCAACGTGGAAGTGACACGTGTCACATAAAAAAATCGGCTTATATATCTATATATATACAAGTTGGCTTAATAATTAATAATCTTAGGTGTATATATATATATTTGTCAGTAAATAAATATATATATAAGTCGGCTTTTAACTACATTTGTTTCATGCTCATATTGTTTTTCCTATCCCGCCTTGATGCATTAAGCGATCAGAGGCTTGAAATCACCAATCCATTGAATGTGAGTTATTTTCTTAGTTTCCATCCAAACGCAAAGACATCCCACCACGGCGGCCATGGATTGCCTCTCTTCTACTCATCTACGTCTTCTGCTGCTGCTTGGCCATCATTCCTCATAAATGCTCTTAGAAAGACGAAGAAAAGCCAGGCTAACGCGAATCTCTCTGCGTCCAAAGCTGCAGCCGCGGCCGCCGGAGTGTCCTTTCGCTACAGCGAAACTCTGATGGTGGAAGTCATGGTGGGAACTCCTCCCCAAAAGCAACAGATGGTGCTGGACACAGGAAGCGAGCTCTGTTGGCTCGACTGCATCTCCCACAATGCTTCTTCGAATACCACACCATTCGATCCCATTCTCTCACTTTCCTACAACGCAGTACCCTACAACTCCACCGTCTGCACTGAACAAGCCGCGGACTTACCTGTTCCCGCTCGTTGTGACGACGACGACAAGCGTTTCTGCCATTTCACATACACGTACGCAGATTACAACTCCGTGGAGGGAAACCTAGGGATCGATGTCGTTACTCTTGAACCTTCAAACCCCACGGCGGCGCCTCTACAAATTCCCGGTGTGGTGCTCGGTTGAGCATCCTCCGCGCTGTCGGGCACGCCGGGTCTCATGGGCTTGAACCGTGGTACTCTATCCTTCGTTTCTCAACTTCCAACCCTCAATACGTCGCGCAAATTTTCATACTGTATCGCCGATCGTTTCCTTTCTACTGATTCTCCAGGAGTCCTTTTCTTTGGAAATTCTCCTTTTACCAAATATTTGAATTACACGCCTCTGTTTACAATAGCACTCCGGCTACCGTATTTCAACAGAGCGGCCTACAGCCTGAAGTTAGAGGGCATTAAGGTTGGAAACAGACTTCTACCAATCCCCAAATCTGTGTTCTTTCTAGACCACACGGGCGCCAGGTAGACAATGATCGACTCCGGGACGCAGTTCACTTTCCTTATGGTCCACTCAAGCAGGAGTTCATGCGGCAGAACCGCGGGCTCCTAGGGAACCCCATGGGAGATAATTTTGTGTTCCAAGGAGTTCTGGATCTCTGCTACCAGCAGCCCGTTAGCGCGTCATTCCCACAGATGCTCAACCCTGTGACGCTGATGTTTGACTCTGCACAGATTACGGTGGATGGTCATCAGCTACTGTATCAAATACCCAAAAGCAGCGCTGGCAATAATGCTGCAAACAGCATGGTAATCTACTGTTTCACATTCGGGAATTCGGATTTGGTGCCGGTTGAGGCAAACATTATCGGCAATCACCAGCAGCAGATTCTGTGGATAGAATATGATCTCCAAAACTCGCGCATTGGATTTGCTAGGGCTAGCTACGACATCAAT
>LPNX011092394.1:0-20358 GCA_001517045.1 Pseudotsuga menziesii | reverse complement strand
TTGCACTCTGATTAAGAACTCGGTTTTCAAAAGACAGTTCAAAAAAATATCTTCCACAAATCATATACAAATAACTTAGGTAGTTTTTCAAAAGCTACACCACCACCTTTGTTCAAACAATGGAAACAGAATCTTTTGGCACTGAACAGTAATGGTGTTTTGAATATTTTCTAAGATTAAAATTACGTCTACAATTAACAGCTACAATCTAAGCTTGAAGCAAGGTTTGCACCTCGAAATATTTGATCCTTCTCGGCGCATGATAGAGCTGGGTAAAGCTAGATCTAAGCTGGTTAATAAATCTCCAATGATCTCTATGTCAATGTGTTTTATTAATAAATCTCCCTTGATCTTTTAGTGCATGTTAATGTGTTTATTAACAAATCTCCAGCTTGTATACTTGTATAATAAATTTTAATGTACGAAGTTAAAATAAGCCTATACTTTCATAAATATTGAAGTTAAGAATTATTCCATATTATTACTAATAAGAATTAATGTTGTTACAATTTATTAATATTTAATTTTTATTTGAATAGATACTTAAAAATCAAGTAAATTTTTTTTTTATAAATTTAGAATTATAATAAATTTATTAAATTTAAAAAGAGATCAACTTTTTTTGAAGTGTAAATTTTATAAATTTTTATACCTTAATATCTCAATATTAATATATAAATTGGTATATAATTATTGATATCCATATTAACTATTGTATTTGAATAATTAATTGTAATATTTCTCAAGAAACTTTCCCAAGTAGTTGGTCTTGAGCAACTACAAAATTACATAGTTGTAAATAGTTCTCGAAATAATATTTTAGGGAGTGTGTTTGGTAATGTAATAACTTGTTTTTGTGTTTGTGCCATTCGAACCCAATTGTATAAGTGATCAATCCCACAACACACAATCATATCTATAGATGGAGTTTGAAAAGGAATGAATAGACAGTTTGATTTTACAGTCCTCACCATGTAGACAGCTTTGTAGAAAAAGATTTTTTTATATGTAGCTTTGTTTATATATATGTAGCTATGTAGGGTTTGAAAAAGAATCCACACAGAAAATGGCATGGATTTTACAGTCCTCTCATTAGAATGTTTTATATATAACGTATGTAACATCAAAGTTTGAAAAAAACCTTCCACACACTAACACAAATTTTACAGTCCTTCCATGAAGTTGTTTTGTATGTACTTTGTGTATTTTTAGAGTTTGAAAAAGTATTGCTTTTATTGTCTTCTAATGATAAGTTTATGTAAAATTAGGTTAGGATTTGAAAAAGCATCTACAGACAATGATATATTATATTTGAGGTTGTTTTGTATGTAGCTTGTGTAAAATTCAGGTTTGAAAAAGCATCTACAGATAATGACATAGATTTTATGGTCCTCGCATTAGATTGTTTTGTGTGTAGCGTGTAAGAATATGATTTTTTTTGTCAATGCATTCACTACCACGGCTATTATTAACTTTTGTGTGAATAAAAGATGAGATTATTTGGACTTTTTTATTTTTAGCTTTTGCCTGAATAAGAGATGAGATTGTTCTTACTTCTGAAGTCCTAGGGATTATTGATTTGCTTGTGAAGGTGGCTAAGAATAACATCATAGATGTTTTATGGGTGTAATCTTATGTCAGAAAGTCATATAGTTGACTTCTTGAATATTGTCATTAAACTAATATTTTTCCTTGGGTTTTCATATGGCTACTGTTACATAAAGAAAACCTGCTCACTTTTGCAATGCATTGAATGCTGATCTTTGACTTAATGGCAATCAATCACTCACCCAGGCATGTGTCTCGAGATTTAAATTAGACTTATGCATGTGTCTGGATATTTAAATAAGACTTATGTCTTTGTTTGTCCAAGCTTTTGAATTCATTATAAAATTGAATATATCTAGAAAAAGTATAGGCTTGATCTCCACTTACAACAAATTTCATACAGGTATGTTGTTGCTATCATAATTGATCATTTTGCCTACTAATTACATTATAATATGTAGAGAATGTATACCTCCTCTTTACAATGATGTGTAAAGAAGTATTCAAAACAGGACGGGGGCGAACCTAGGGTTTCAACGACTTCTGCTCTCCTGCACCGGTTCCTGCGGTTCTTTGTGGTGTATTAGGGGGATGAACTGGACCTTTCAACACCCACTATTATGGACTGGGTGGTGGTAAAGCCCAGTTTCCTATAACCTTCTCCTTTTCCCCACTTGCGGTTCCTTCGGCGGTGTGCAGTCACTCTCGGGGTCTCGCTGGTGCACTTTGTTGGACTGTTGTCGGATTTGTATTACTATCAATGTCACTATGCACAGGGTTTGAATTTGGGGGTTCACGTGATGATTATTGAACGGGTTGGTGATTACATGCACGGGTGGTCGAGATTTGCCGCTTGATATTTTGAGTGCTCTGGCGCCTATCAGTAGTTTGGCACTACTGAACATTGGCCGGTTTTTGGGGGACTGTTGATCCTAGTTGGGTTTGTGGCCTCGATTCCTGGACCAGGGAGTGGAGTTTCCCTAGTATCGGCACTGTTTTCTGGGTCACCGTTGAGGGGGTTTTTTGCCGGTGGCCTCCTTTATGAGCTCTGGCACTTGGCGGAAGATCTCTGCAGGAATTTTGACTGATTGGGGAACCGACGCACCTTGTGGGGTTTGCGGCCAGGGTTTCCTAGAATGGGGTACGGTGAAGCCAGCGTCGGTTCAGATAACTAATCAGATTTCTGGTATTGTAGTTATTGGACCTGTTGGTAGTTTACCTGCGCAGAAGGGTTCTACCGGTGGCTAGTGGGTTCCTACCTGTCACCTTTCGAGGGTTTTCTTCGATCTTCTTCTCACCTGTTGAAGCTGTTTTGGTGCGCACACACTACTGATCGGTCCGTGGTGTCGATACTCCCTGGTGAAGTATGCAGCTGAACCAATGGACAGGCACGATTCACACCGGCTCACGGCTCTGCTGTCAGGTTAACCTGACTCTAGGTAACTCTGTTCGTTACTGAATGCACTTGTTACCTCTGTTTCTGGTGGGGTTTTTTATACATGGCTACTCTTGATGGGTTTTTTATGATTTTTTGGTTTTTATATGGAGTTCACCCTCTTATGAGGGTTAGTACCAACCATTAAAAAGTGGGAACTTTTTCTTTTTTGTTCTATATTTTTGTATTTGTTCTGGTACTGTATGGGGAACCTGAGGTGGGGTATTGATGTGGTTTAAGAGCACTATCTGTGGTGTATTGAGGTGTTTTATGTATTCTGGTTTATCTTAATTATATACATTTATACCCACCTGCTTATTTTGAGGTAGGGTTTTACCCTATTATTTAGGTTGTAGGGTTATACCCTTTTATCTCATGGTTGGTGTGGGGTCGGGGATTATTATCTTGGCTGTTTTCTTGGACTGTTGTATGGACTATTTGGCTATATTTGTTGGGGGTATTTTTTGTTTACCTGTTGTGTAATTTGGGCTATTTGTTGGCTCACCATTGTTATATCTTTTGGTCTGATCCTGGGGTAAGTCGGGTTTTGGTTACCCCTCTGACGTGTGCCACTCCTATACTGCACTTTTGTTACCCTACTCTTTTGGGTTATGGGGGGCCCGACTGTGGGATGTCAGCCTACTCACTCTGGGAAGGGACGGTTACATTACGCATCTCGGCGTAAGGCAAAATCCCTTAAGGCCTATGAACATAAACCTCGTTTCGTTCTTCGACAGGATGTATATTTGGACAGGGTGGAGAACCTTTGTCGTAGGGCGTTGATCGATAGACTGGAATATTGTTCCATGTCGAAAGAGGGTTGGGTTGATTGGGAAACCCTACATTGGAAACCTCTTATACATTATGTTCCCTCGATTAGCCTACTGGCAAATAAATGGTTGGTATTTGTCTTCTTAGAAGAGTCTGATGCTTCCCTTATTCTAGAAAAACTTTGGCCGGTACTTGAAGGTTCTGTTGTACTGAAGAAGTGGCACTCGGGGTTTGATCCTCTTACTGAAAGAGTGACTATCAGACATCTCTGGGTCTTGTTACTGGCATTAACCTTCCCGCTCTGGAATAAGGATGTCCTTATAAACCTGGCTAATCTTCTTGGTCATTTTGTTGCACTTGAGAGGGACTTTCATCTTATTTATGATAAAAGAATAGCAAAGATTCTGGTTGAGGTGGATATCACCAAGGGACTTATTTCATAAATTGACATAGTGTGTGGTGATATTATTATCACCAAGATATTGGATTATCTGCATATGCCATTCAGGTGTAACTTTTGTCATGAAACTGGACACCTCCGGAATTCCTGTCACAGTCTCCGTACTGGTATACCTATTAGGAATGGATTTAACTTCATACCTGTCCCTGATTTTTCCCATCCTGAATCTTGTACCCTGCCTAATGCTCCCCTAGAGGACTCTACTGAACCTACGGTTCTTCCCAGTCATGATTCTAGTACCCAGCCTACTGATCCCCTGGAGGACTCCACTGATCTTATCTATAATTCGTCTTCACCTACCACTTTTGATGACCTCTCGAAAGGTCAGCTAATGTACATTGAAGACATGGAAGCTGTTGCTAAACATTAAGGTATAGCACCGGTGGTGAACTTGGTCACCTCAGATCCGATTTTATCTTATGAGCAGATTGATGCTATTGGCCCCCCTCCCCTTATGCTAGAGCACTATCCCTCTCTCCCTCTGAACTCATCTGGACTGTCCTCTTCATCCACCCCTCAATCTCCTGCTGTCTCCTCTGTGCTTATTCCATTAAACTCTTCATCTAGTCCTCCTGAAGCTCCGACCTTCCTGGACCCTTCTCTCCTCACTGCTCTCTCTATCTTCTCGGACAAGAATCCTTTATCCCCCTCCACCTTACCATTGGACTCTATCCGGTTTAAGGATGTGAGCATCAGAAAATATAGGAAGCCTCCTCGAGAGGGAACTGGGGTACCGAAGTCTTATACCCCTCTCTCAACTCGTTTAAAGCAGGCAGCTAGACACTCTCTGTCCTCTCCTGTCTCCTCTCAGGTACTTAGAGCATGTACACCTGTGGAACCCACTTCTCCATGAAGATTTTATCAATGAATATCCGTGGGTTTGGGGGATTAGCCAAACAAAAATCCCTTAGTATATTATTATCTGACCTTAGACATGATATGATCCTCGTACAAGAGACGATGTGTTGTCACGCACATGCTCTTTAACTGTTCTCTAAACTTAAGCCTGGTTGGGAATTCTATGCATCTGATGCTTCTGGCCTCTCAAGTGGACTACTTGTCGGTTGGGACCCTCACTTGGTCCGCTGCAAGGCTTTTACTTCTCTAGCTGGTATTGTACTTAAAGCTTTCTTTAAAGGTCTGGCAGAGACTTTTACTATGATAAACTACTACGATCCCTATGTACAAAGAACTACCTATTGGAACAACTTGGTGTCTGGTGGGCTTCTGGGGATGCCTAATTTACTTCTGGCTGGGGATCTCAACTTCACATTATCTTCCACTGAATTCTGGGGGCTTAAAGCTAGGTTGGACCCATTGGCATCCTATTTTTCCCAGCTTATCTCTGGTAATAAGTTAGTTGATCTTTCTATGGACCCCTCTGCCCCTACCTGGAGAAATGGGCGCTCTGGGGATGCGGGCATTAGCAAAAGATTGGACAGGTTCTTGCTTTTCGAGTCTCTTCTTCCATATTTTTCCTACCATAGGACCTGGGCTACTCCATCTGATGTATCAGATCACTATCCTATTTGTTTGGAATGGCGCCTGAAAAGATGCACTCCCTACAGGCCTTTCAAATTTAATAGAGCTTGGCTGTTGGATGAGGATTTCACACATTTGGTCCTTTCCTCCTGGAAGGCTCCTCTGGAGTTGAATGATCACTACCATATGGATGTACTCTCCCACAATTTGCGTAGACTTGAAGGCTCTGTGAAGGACTGGGAAACGGCAAAGAATATTGAAACGAAGCAGCAGATTCTGGATATAAATAATGGCATCTCGGACTTATTATTGGAAGACTCTGGTATTTTATCGGTACTTAATACAAAAAAATGGGAAACTCTTCAAGAAAAGAAGGGTAAATATTGGGCCCATGAGATCACCACTCAGAGGCTGAAGAGTAGGGTACTGTGGTTAAAGGAGGGGGATGCAAATACAAGATTTTTTCACTCTTTTGCATCTGCCAGAAGGAATACAAATACCATTTGGTCTCTAAATGACCACGAAGGGAACTCTGTATCGGAGGACAAGGCACTTAAGATACTTGGAAAATATCACTTCAGTTACCTCTTTAGTGATGATAAGTCCTCTGATATTGCTCAACAACTGAATGTTGTCAGGCTCTTCCCACACATGACTACTGATGAAGATATTGATTGCTTTCTTAAGCCCATATCGGGACCAGAAGTTTAAGAAGGATAAGAGTCCTAGGCCTGATGGGTGGCCTGTTGAATTCTTTCTGGCCTTTTTTGATCTGGTGGGGGAAGATTTGGTACTGGCTATGGAACAAGCCAGATTACATGGTAAAGTCACGGGTTCCATAAATTCTACTTTTTTGACCCTGATACCTAAATGTGAAAAGCCATTGACTTTTGTTGATTTTCGGCTGATCTCCTTATGTAACCTAGTATACAAGATTATTTCAAAGATTGCTGCCATCAGACTTAAGCCCATCCTAAATTTTTCACTGTCAGCACATCAATTTGGTTTTCTCAAGGACAGACAGATTACGGAACCGGTTGGTATTACCCAGGAACTACTACACTCAATTAATACTAAAAATTCAAATGTCTTGGTATTAAAATTGGACCTGGTTAAAGCTTTTGATAGAGCCAACTGGACCTTCATCAGATTGCTGCTCATTCAGATTGGTATCCCTCTAATGGGTGTCAATTGGATTATGGGTTGTGTCACGAGCTCCTGTTTCGCTGTATTGGTAAATGGGACGCCCTCTAATTTCTTTCATGGATCCAGGGGGCTACGTCAAGGTTGCCCATTATCTCCCCTCTTATTCATTTTTATTATGGAGGGTTTCAGTCGCATTATTATGGATGCACATCACAATGCATTGATTATGGGTTATCAGTACTCTCCACATCTGTCCTTAATGCACCTGTTTTTTGTGGATGATGTTATTCTTATTGGGGTCGGCACTATTGAAGAATGGAGTGCATATAAAGGTGCACTTGATTTATTTTGCAGGGTATCTGGAATGTCTGTTAACCCTCTAAAGTCTTATTTCCTCTACCAGAATGTGGATTCTGACTTCAGGGGAAAATTAGCTGAACTGTTTCCTTTCAAGATGGACCCTATTACTGTAGTTTTCAAGTACTTGGGATTTCATCTTAAACCTTTGGGGTACCACACCTCAGATTGGAGATGGATGATTGATTTATTTGAAAGAAAAATACATAACTGGACTTACATGTATCTTTCACTTGGTGGCAGAGTGGTCCTCATTAAAGCTGTGCTAACTGGGTTGGTTGTCTATTGGTTTGCATTGGCAAGATGTCCCAAATCAATACTAAATGCACTACGCAAAATTATTTTTTCCTTTCTCTAGGGCTCCTCTGATGGACATCAGCTTTCTCATCTGGTCAACTGGGAAACTCTTTCCTTACCTATTGAATTTGGTGGTTGGGATATCAAGAATCTTGATGGTTTGGGATTTCACTGAGACTTAAGAGTATGTGGCAACTACTCAATGGTACTGGGATCTGGAGCAGGATTATTGTCCATAAATACTTAAAGAACATACCTCTTGAAGATTGGATTCGTGGCCGGACTTTTAGTATTGTTGGTACTTCATATTTTTGGAATGGGTTTATAAGGATTTTTGAGTGGATTACCTGTCAGCTGGGATGAAAGGTGGGTAATGGATTAAAAATCAGAGTGGGCTTTGACCCCATTGCTGGGCACAACTCGCAGTACATCCTTTCAGAGGAGCTCAGAGAATATCTCACTGAACTGGGGATTACATATCTTGCACATGCTCAAAATCTGGATGGTAGTGGCATGGATGGGACTGATTGGTACTCTGCCTAAGACCTGCTATTGGGGGGAGAATGGGCTACATAGTGGTCCTCCTATATAAAGGGACTGTCACATGGGGGTATTAGGATTGGACATTCTGAGGACAGGCTATTATGGATGTTTGATGAGCAGATGGGTAAGGTGACAGCAAAGAAAGCATATGAATTTATTGTCTCAGATCACAAAACTATTCTGGAAAATGACATTATGATGAAGATTTGGTACTTTAATATTCCCCTTAAGATTAAGTGTTTTGTGTGGCTCACTTGCAATAAGAAAATTAATACTTGGGACATTTTAAGCAAGAAAGGATGGATCGGACCTAATAGATGTAGTCTCTGTAAAGAGGAGGCTAAATTGGTTGAACATCTATTTGTTAGCTATCGTTTTCTAAAGGAGGTGATCAGTGGACTCAACTGTATTTTTAATGTGAACATACTATGGAATGCCCCTACTTTTCTGGAAAATCTTTCCAATTGGGTATCAAATAAGGGTATATTACTGTATTTGCCCCTTTTTATTATTTGGAATATTTGGAAGGCAAGAAACCGATTATGTTTTGATGAACAGGAACCTATTTTGACTAGCCTGTTACATATTATTTTTGATGAGGTAAAGACCTTTAAGCCTCTTCAAAAGCACATGCATAGAATTAGGAACATTGGGAAGTCTCCTACTGCTGTGTATCCTATGAGCTTTTTTGATGGTGCTGCTGCAAATAGCATGGGTGGAGCGGGCTTCTGTCTTTGGCTGAATGAACATCACCTTCTTGCTTTCAAACTCGGATGTGGCAGCTACACAAATACTAGAGCAGAACTCTTAGCACTCTAGGCATCACTACGGGTCGCCAAGGATATTGGGTTACCTTACCTACATATCTTTGGCGACTCCTCTGTGATTATAAACAGGGAAAAAAAGGAATCTACCCTGGACATGGTGAATCTTGAGGCTTGGTGCTTCAACACCAGAATTCTCATGTCCTCTTTTACTTGGGTGGATTTCAGTCATGTCTATAGGGAACATAATAGGAGGGCAAACATCTTATCCAAGGAAGGATTGTACTTGGCTCGGGGCCATCTCTTACTTACTGAATCATTTGTAAATGAGATTATTGGGGTTGACTCATCACAGCTTTTTTAGAATATGCTCATTCTATTATAGTTTATCTCTCATGATTCATTGAGCTACTATCAGGTTTTGTTGAGCAAGCTACTACAGGATACAAGAGTCACTCTCCTTGCTTGGATCAGATTTCTGGGCTCCTGTTATTTTCTCTAGGGACATAGATGACTGATTCAGACAGCACTCTTATGAGAGGGATTTTTTTGTAGTGATTCCCAGGTGCTTTGGGTACCTCTGTTTTTCTGCGGGTATCTATTTTGTATCTTTTTGTGACGTATGTATGTTTGGATAGGAGAATATTATCTAATATTTTTGTGCTGTCCCTAGTGGCATAACTATAATGACTGAAGATGTAAAAGGTTCCTTTGATTCAATGAATACCAAGGAATGTTTTTTTCGACTAAAAAAAATAATATGTAGAGAATGATATGTAAGTCCTGACACAAGCTTAAAATTTGGCATTGTATGCCAAGCTTAAAAGTTGGCATTGTGACACAGGCTTAAAATTTAGTTGGCAAGATATTTTGTAAGAGCAGTCATTTGGCTAGTCATTATCACCAAATAAAGGTTCATAGAGTTTCCACAACCATCTCCGTTGTTGTTGAAGTGGTGAAAAACTTGAAAGCTTCACTTGCATACTTCAATTTAGAAACTAGTGTCCAATTGAGTATTTTTTTCTTATTTTTGCCTTTAGTGCATTCATTTGATTTTTTTTCTTATTTTTTATTTTTTTTAAATATATATTTTTGGCTTTTAAAAGCTTCAGAATATGAAATTATATTTTTGTTTCTTATTTTTTTTAACCTTTTGTTTAAAAATATTTTCTTTTTAAGCTTTTAATAGTTTTGGAATTGGAAATCTGTAATAAATGAGGATAGTTATTGATGACTTTTATCTATAATTTTTTTTATCATTTAAAAAAAAAATCATATTTATTATTCTAATCAACATGTTTTTATTTTATTTTGATGATGATAAAATTTAAATAATAAATAATAAATAGTTATTAATTTTGGTCCGGAAAATGAGAGGAGGAGCACTGCAGCTGGATTAACAAAAGAAGAGTGATTCGCAAGGTCTGGCGAGGGTTTGAGGGCATCCGCCCTCCCATCTAGGCCTTCGGCCAGCAGTATTGAGCGGCAAGGGCCTGATTGCCCTGCCAGGTACGAGGGCCTCCTTCAGGAGGCCATGGACTCTCCAGGGTTGGGAACGTCTTCTCATGACCAGGGGCCGTCCAGCTCGAGTAGAAACCCTAGGCCCGATGAAGGCCAGGGGGGAGGTCCTCCAATCTCCCGGGAAGGAAAACAAATAAACTTGGGAGAATGTCTCCCACGCACGGCCTCCATCCCCATGATCCAAATCAGATCTGAGGAAGTAAGGGAGAAAATCGGGGTATGGAAGGAAAAAGCTCTCATCGGGAAGTTTGTGGGGATATGGCATAAGGAAAGAGACTTAATCAAGTGGATCAATGGGGTTTGGAAACCGAAGGGGAACTATGATCTATAGTTGGGGTCAAAAGGGTTTTTCACGATCATCTTCTTCAACTAGGAAGATAGAGACAGAATCCTGGAAGGGGTTCCCTATTTTTTCTTCTGGGCGGGTCTATTTCTGCGGCCATGGAAGGAGCGCTTCAACCCTGAAACGAAAGACATGACGGTTGCCCCAGTTTGGATCCATCTCTTCTCCCTCCCGTGTAAGTATTGGGACCTAGAAACCCTCCGTGACATAGGAAATAGTCTGGGAGAATTCATAAAGGTCGCAGAACAAATAAGGCTCCAACGGTACACAACTTTTGCCAGGATCTGTGTCTACATGGACCTATCTCAGGAACTGCCGGAAGCTATCAGCTTAAACTGGGAAGATGAAGAATGGATTCAGCCCATTGACTATGAGCAGCTTCCTTTCATATGCTGGCTCTGCCATGAATACAGCCATTTTGGGAGGAACTGTCCCAGCAACACCCCCAAGCCGAGCTCCTTGTCCCACCCTCCCCCCGCCTCGGCAGCTGAAGAAGGGTTCACGACGGTTAAGAGCAAACGCTGTGGCAAAAAAGGCGGGAAAAACCCGACCCGTTCGGACCCGACGACCCACAAGAAACGCCAAGGGAATGCGTTCGAAGTCTTAGCGTCAGTAGAGGAGGAAGTTGGGACACAGCCTCGTTCCCATCCCGATTCCCAGCCTGAAAATCCTTCTCTCTCCTCTGAGCCAAAGGATGCCCAGCAGATGGAAGGAGTGGAGGAGGAAGAGGGAAAAGACATGGAGCTGGGTGAATTGGACCTGGACGCCATAGAGGAAGAATGCAGAAAGAAGGAGCAAGGATATGTTTCCCGCCGCCAACTGGAACTCCTCCAAGAAGCCATTATCAAATCTAGTGCGGGGGAGTGTTTGGGAATTGACCTAGATTCCCAGAAGGGTAGCCAGAGAAAATCTCTGGAAGAAGAAATGCGTCGAGGGCGAAATACCAACAAGCAGCGAATAACAACGGTGGGAGTCAGGCTGATTGAATCAGGACAGTACCCTACGATCCAGGCGGCCTTTTCTGAAGCCAAAAAGTTTTTTCAATGAAGCTCATCTCATGGAACATCAGAGGGTGTTGTAACCCTAGGAAGCGGAAGACCTTAAATCAAAAAATTAGACAGGAATCCCCCAACATTTTGTTTCTCCAGGAGACCAAATGCAGTTTTGAACATATGCTGAAAATCAAAGACAAGATTTGGAAGGGAAGCCAGGTCATGGCTACCGATGCAGCAGGTCAATCCGGGGGTATCGCTATCCTTTGGCACCCTCGAGCGGTGGAAATCTCCAACTGGAGAGCCAACAAGTTTTCCCTCACGGCAGATTTTTGCTTTCCAGACTCGGGAGTGAGAGGTTCGACTGGAAATATCTATGGGCCTAGCAGCTTCCAGGCTAAGCAATCCTTTTTGGGTTTCCTCCAATGGATCCAGGGACTAGCGGGACAGGAGCCTTGGGTTCTTGGAGGGGATTTCGACCTCATAGCCAATCTAGAAGAGAAGAAGGGTGGACGACGTGCTCTGGATAATTTCCAAGAAGCATTCAGTGAGTGTCTGGTTCGAGGTCCGCTGGTCAACGTGGAAACGGGAAATGGGTGGTTCACGTGGAACAACAAGAGAGGAGGCGAGCATATGGTGGCATCTCGTCTGGATCGTTTCTTGGTTTCTGAAAATATCATGCATAGTATGGGAGACTTTATGGCTGCTATCCTTCCGGCAAATGGCTCAGATCACTGGCCCATCAGTCTCCAGTGGGATGGGACTGGGTCTCCCAGAGGGAAACCCTTCAGATTTGAAAGCTTCTGGATGGAACACAAAGACTTCAAAGACCTGGTTGGTCAATGGTGGCAGGAGTTTTTCCCTCCCCCAGGAACCATAATGTTCTGATTCTAGCAGAAACTAAAATCCCTAAAGGCAAAAATTCGTAAGTGGAATCGCGAAGAATTCGAAAACATCTTCGAGGACAAGAAACAACTGCTAATGGAGCTGGATCGCATCAACAGACAAGGAATGGAAACTGGTTGGAGTGAGGAAATGAAAAAGATGGAAAGGGATCTTATGGAGCAACTGGGAGCTCGTGAAAGACAAGAAGGCCTTTACTGGCAGCAGAAGGCTCGAGTGAAATGGTTGAAGGAAGGTGAGAGAAACACTAAATTCTTTCACAACTCAGTTATCCAAAACAGGAATAGCACTAGAATCCAAAACCTCAAAACCAGAAATGGGGACAAAGTGGATACCAGTAGGGAGATAGAATCTGAACTCACACAATACTTTTCAGAAATCCTCAGGGAAGAGGTGGGGGATAGAAGCAGGGAGACTGAACAAATTACCAGCTTAATTCCCAGAGTGGTAACTGCTGAAAACAATGAAATGTTGGTCAGGCCCATTGAGATGCAAGAAGTAGAGGAAGCTGTCAACCAAATGGCCCAGGGAAAAGCCCCTGGACCGGATGGGTTCACCTCTAACTTCTTTCATTTCTTCTGGGACCTGATCAAGGAGGAGGTGCTAGCTATTGTGTAAGAATCCAGGATAAAGAAGGGCGTCCTGAAAGCATTTAATGCTACTTTTCTCACTCTCATCCCGAAAGAAGCAGGAGCGTCATCCCCGGATAAATTTAGACCTATAGCTTTATGCAATGTCATATAGAAGATCATATCCAAAGTCATCACTAACAGATTCAAGCCCCTCCTCCCGGTGCTCATAAGCCCGGAGCAATCCGACTTTGTGGAAGGAAGACAAATTTTGGACGGAGTAATTCTAGTTCACGAAGTGCTGCACTCGCTTAAGAGCTCCAGAATCCCTGGGATGATGATCAAACTTGACATTGCTAAAGCCTATGACAAACTCAACAGGCATTTCATGGAAAAAATGTTGGGGGCTCACGGTTTCTCTCCAGGATGGGTGGAATGGGTCATGTCGCTGGTCTCTTCCCCTTTATTTAATATTCTCCTCAATGGTTCCCCGACTTCATCCTTCCAGCCCTCCAGGGGCATTTGCTAAGGGGACCCTCTGTCCCCCTTCTTATTCATTCTCATGGCGGAGGGTCTAAGCCGCCTCATTAAAGACTAGGTCTGCTGCGGGGAGACCAGGGGAGTGAAAGTTCAAGAGGGGTTTCCCCCTCAGACCCACCAGCAATTCGTGGACGACACCATGCTCATCGGGCACCCTTCAGTCCAAGAAGCCAGAAGCCTCAAGAAATGCTTGGACTTATTTGAGCAGGCCTCAGGCCTGGCTGTAAACCCCAATAAATATCAAGTTTTCTTTGTTAATACCCCTCCGGCTACCCAGAGGAGCATCCTGAGAGTCCTTGGCTTTTCTAGAGGGAGTCTCCCAACCAAGTACCTGGGCATTCCTATGGGCCTTGAGCGGCCGAAAATAGCAGATTGGTAGGAATTCTTGGATAAACTAAAGCAGAGACTGTCCAGTTGGGTCCTTCGCTCCCTTAATTTCCCCAGTAGAGTGATCCTGATCAAGTCGATTCTCCAAGCTATGCCGACTTACCTCTTCTCGGTTTTAGCTGCCCCAAAAGCCATCCTCAAGCAAATCCAAAGCATTCAACGCAAATTCCTCTGGGGGTCGAATGGGGAGAAGGACAAATTCTCTCTCGTTAGCTGGGAGGATGTTTGTAAATCTAAGGACCAGGGTGGGCTCGGCGTAAGGGACCCGGAAATAATGTTGGAGACTCTTGGGGCCAAGATTTGGTGGTGATGGGTCTCTATCACATCGAAACCTTGGGCCAAACTGTGGAATGTGAAATACGCGAGGGGCAGGCCTAGCCATGCTCTGATTCGCTTCAACAAAAATCCCAATGGCTTGCCCATATGGTTAAAAGCGTTAGCTGGCCGATCTATAGTCCAAGAGCACAGTTTTTGTGAAATCAGGAGCGGCAACCGCGCAAAATTCTGGGATGACGCTTGGAATCAGTTCCCCATCCTGGGAAGAAACCCTAGATGGACCCTTATCAAGCATCAAGAGTAGGGGCAGGGCTGACTTATGGTGAGCCAGTCATGGCTCCCGAACCCTCAAGATGACTTTCACAGATGGGACTTCCCCATAAAACCTGACCTTATGCTTGACGAAGACTGGACAACCTTCCTGGAAGAAATCCATAAACGCTGTCTTAGATCTCAAGAGGGATCTGATATTCTACGGTGGGGTTACTCTCCAAAAGGTTCCTTCAGTGTCAAGGAGGCCTATAGTATCAGGATGTCAAGGAACGAGGAGAAGGAAGACATCTGGAGGAAAATCTGGGAAGTCAACCTATGGCCCAAGGTGGCTCTGTTTGTTTGGTTGGTTGTCAAAAGAAGGATCCTCACCTGTGACAACCTGTGAAAATGAGGAATAGTCGGCCCATCTTAGTGCTGCCTGTGCCTCCACGCGGAGGACACGATGGGACATATCCTGGATAGCTGCCCCTTCGCGGCATCAATTTGGGATAAGGGGGCGATGATGTCCAGAAGGAGCGACCGGAACCGAGGGCTCCCCTCTCAAACAATCAGAGACTGGAACCAGCGGGCTTTCACTAATCCCATCCTTAGAACCATATGGAACGCCTTTCCGGGCATGGCCATGTGGTGTATATGGAAAGAGAGAAATGTGAGGATTTTTCGGGGATAATGTAAAAACCCGGAGGGCGTCTGGAGCGTAGTGCAAGACAATGTGCTCTCCTCCATCAAGTGCATGCAATGGTCTGAACAGGACATGGTTATCCCGAGAGCGGAGCTCCACGCTACGGAAAATTGGGGATTGTCAAAACCGGTTTTTGAATCTCTGCGGCTCTGAGACAAAAGGTGCTACCCTTCCAGTCCCTCCTCCTGGGAGGCTCCCCCTCCAGGCATGTTCAAACTAAACTTCGATGGCGCTTCTCAAGGTAACCCGGGCCAGGCGGGGTTCGGAGGTCTGGTTCGTGATCATGCCGGTCGGATCAGGATTGTGTTCATGGGATCTATTGGGGAAGACACCAACAACTCCGCCAAATTGGAAGGCCTTCTTCGTGGAATGGAGATATTGATCATAAGGGATCTTCTTCCTGCGATAGTCGAAGGCGATTCCAATGTCCTCATCGTAGTGGCCAATCATCTCTTGAGCAGCCAAAGCACCGAAAAAATCTCACCAAGCTGGCGTCTTGCCTTCCGATTGGAGCATTTACGTGTCCTCTTTCGGGCTCATCCTGCCACGTCCACATGCATCAACTCGAATGCAGATGAAAACGGATGGCGAAAGGGTCTGTCGGCGCTGGGTCAGGCCCCCCCTCATCATTTCTCATTCCGGCAATATCTTTCTCACGCTCGGCTCTGATAGCAAGGATAATTGTTCGGGCAGGGATAATCTTCTCAAGACGGACGCTCGTGGAAACATGATGGACATGATGTAGGCTCCCTGCAGGGATGAGTACGGTCTCTCGAAATTAGTCGGTCAGTGTCTCTGCCCTCTGTTAGGAATAGAGCGGTTGAGTGTGGCTCTGCAAAAAGGAAGCTCTGCTGCGCTGTGTGGTTGATCTTGCCCTTGGAGCTTCTTGCAATGGCCCCCAAATGACAATCTAGGAAGACTAACGAGAAGGTTGCCGTCCCCGGTCTTAAGTGGGTCTCTGGGAGTTCATCCAAACGCCAAACTCGTCAGGCGACGCGTGCACAGCTTCTTGCCCAGGAAGAGGTGAATCGCTACAAGGAGCACGTCCCGCTTAAAATTCGCCTGGAGGTTGACAGGGTGGTGGAAGGGCTCTGGGCGGAAGCGAAGGCCATGCCCAGGGAAATCTTGCATGATGAGGTTGCCGAATGGGTCTTAGACCCGGGCTCCACAGCAGGCCGAGCCTCTGCATATGACCGAATGCTCCTGACCTATTGGGTCACTGTTCGTCTTGTCGGGCACTCTGCTTCGCTGCGGGAAGCCAAGCAGGAGGGAGATGAGGAGCCAATCCCTTTCTGGAAGGAACACCATGCTGAATGCCACACCATGCATCACAAGCTGGATGCCCTTGCTTCCCGCCTGGGTTTTCCTTTTCATCCAATGGATTGTCGTGCACTGGAGACCACCAGACCTCGGGAGAAGATTGGTCGTTGCGTTTAGGAAAGCCCTGGAGCTATCGAGACTGCTCGAGGACCAACTGGTCCCATGCTGTCATCGCCGTCATTGGTTTCAGGTATGCAGCCCCTAGTGGCCAGAAGTCCCCCTGCTGTTGACCCCCGCTTGTATGCCAGCCCCTCTGGTGGCCCGCAAACCTCCTCTCAGTTTCGTTCCCTCTGTTAGCAATGGATTTGACAATCAGATTAGTCTTAGGCGCTTTGCTTATTTCTCTTTTGATGATGTGTCTCAGTCTGTTTATGCATAGTCGAATTAGTTTTCGGCAGTATATTTCTATCTGCAGTAGTGATGGCGATAAAATATGCATTACGCCTTTTTTGTGGGTGGGGATTCCTTGTAATAGGCTCAGGATTTTTCACAGCAATGGTAAGAACAGGGGGAAAAATAGGATATGGAAACTCACTGTAACTTTTTGGTCAACAAGTTTTGTTCTAGTCAAAGTCGGGCTGCTTCCGGCCTGGATTAAGGTTCCCCTGTTTTGGGACCGGCCATAGGCGTCTCTCTGCTTTGTAATATGGACTCTGTACAGTAATAAAAAGTTTTATTTACAAAAAAAAAAAGTTATTAATTTTGGTCCGATAGACCAAATTTTGGTCTCAGGAGACGTTAACCATCATCATCATCATCAATAACTTTTATTTATATTTTTAAGAAAAAATTATATTTATTTTTTCGTTTAATAAATGCATTGTATGACCCCATATAAAATGAGGGTCATATAAAATGAGTTTCAAAACTCCAAACTATTTCAATGAAGTAAAAATGATCTTAAAATATTATTAATAAAGTATTAACAAATAATATCTTTATCATACAAGTACTATACAACAAATAAGGTTTTTCTAAAATGTAATACCACAGTCAATATCTTTATTTTCAAAATTCTGCAAAGATTTGCTGAAACTTTTCAGCAACAAAACCTATCTAAATCCCAACAATATGTCAACAAAACTACATGATTTGAACTAACGAGCTAATAGTCTGTAAAGATATAGAATTATATTCAACCAAATCATTTGCAAATTCTAAACCAATTATTAAACAGTTTTAAATCTTATTCCATCTAAAATGAAAACCAGTTCTCCATGAAAGGGTTTTAATTCTGATTCATATATCATAATAATTAAAATGAATTTATGTAAATTATTATAAACCGATTGATCCTATAAAAAGAGTAAATTTCCATTTATTTAAAATAAAGATAAATTCTTAACTAATCCTAAATAATTTTAACTAATAAAAAACAATTCTAAATCTTATTCAAAACTATAACCATTGAAATAAATTTAAATAAATTATTATAATTTTTTTAAAATAAAAATAATAATATAACCAATGATCTTATTGAATTTTCTCTATTAGTTTTTAGACATAGGTTTCAAAAATAAAAAGTGTGTAAAAACAATTAAACAGAGTTTAATATAGCTCTAGTAATACTATATTTAAGTTGTGTTATAATAGTAAGGCAAATAGAAGATAATCAAGTGTATTTTTATTTATTTTTAAATAAAAAATTTTAAAGATAAAAGTTTATAAGAGCAATTAAGCTGAGTTTGATATAATTCTAATAAGAGTTGAAATGTGATATAATAGTATGGAAAGTATAAGATAATTAAGTGTATTTTCAATGTTTATAAATAATTACATTTATAGATGTTTGTATCTTAGAATTTGAGATGGATTGGCATTTAGTGGTATACAAGGGTGATTACAACTACACATGGAGAACAAGTAACAATAACTTGTTGGTGACACTTAACTTGTGACCTATCAGTATTCACCAACCACAAGTTTGACTGTGCTAGTTATTTTTTTATCAATATTGGAATGCAATAGTTTTGAGGCGACTTTTAAAACTTCAAAGTAACAAACCAGAGTTGGTTGAGTGGGTCTAGTTCAATGGGTTGTGATTTTTTTAGTTTTGGAAGTACGCACTTTTACATCTTTGAAATTGTTGAGGCCTGGAAATTCGCAGGCAACGACAGCAAGGGATTCTCCCCAGTCTACATTTCCAACTAGCCCGTGACTGTTTGGTGTAGGGAATCCGTCCGGTTTGCGGTCCGGCTACCGTAGGTCAAGTAACAAAAATAAAAAGGTTTTACCGGTTGCGGCCCGGTCCACCGTGTATATTTTTGTGTTTTTTAGTTTTAGGTATGACATGCAAATGCCTATCTAAAATGCAGATTGATTAAGAATGCAAGGAGTGTCCACAATGTGATGCGCAAGTTCTTACCTCTCGTCTTAGGCTCTCTTGCATCTAAATCACACACACCACAAGAAATTAAAACTAACTACCTAACCTATCCCTAGGGAGCAAGATTGTCACTTATTAATGAGTAATGTATTTTGTGCATGCATTGTAATAAGAAATCACAAATAACTGATACTCCTTTCAAACACATGAACATTTAAAGATATTTGAACAACCAGATAGCCAATTGTCTATGAACAACATTCATTACTCATAGTGGAAATTTTCATAAACAAACCGGAGATCATTCATGCAAGAACATAGGTTCAAAGAGTTAGAACGATCTCACAGCTAATGGACACAAAGCTGAAAACGAAATAGTTCCTCTTCAACAAATCCATAGCATCACATTTGAACATTCCACCAGGGTTTCTCCAATAGGAAAACTGTAATTATTTATTGTAAAAGGAAATAGTTCTTCTTACAATGTCTTCCAATCTAACTGGGAAAAAAGTCCTTATTCTTGTCTAGATACTCTATATTTATACAAAAGAACAAAACTGTTGGGTTTCCCACGAAATGACCCTTGGGCTTCCCAACTCTTCACCTCCCACATCTTCTTTCATTAAGTGTTTACAAAATTTACAATATATTACAGTAAAATGAATAAGATGCTCGTGAGGAGGGTCTCGCTTGACTATTCAAAAATTTCTTCCATGCTGAAGCCTCCGAGGCAATACTTTCGAATTCAGAAGGTTCTAGGAAACGAATATTTATTTCGAATTTAGTAGCCTGGTTTCTTATGACTTATATTCTGGCTGCGCTCAAGCGAAGTTGGTCTTCTAACAACTACACACTAACCGTGGAATGATCTACTTCATTCCTCAGGGTCTGTTCGTCTAAATCTTTAATGTGTTGTATCCTTTGTTCATCTTCATGATACCTCCTTTGTAAAATTTCCAAAAACAGGCTGTGTTCTAGAAAAGTATCCATTCTTTGCTTAGTGTTATAGCGGATTTCACCACACTAGGTGAATCACACATTGTATGGCCTTCCCTTGTCCCGCTGCAGACTCATTAGCCCCTTTGGACCACTTTATATCTTTTAATGTTACCTTGATCATCCCTAAAAACATTAGAATATTGATATACGCGGCTTTTACCTCGATATCCGCGTACATACGCGGATATTTCCCCTATAGTCGCGTACATCGGGATGTGTACATAAATCCAAATCCTTTTGGACTGTTCCTTGACTTGGATCCGACTCATATGACTCCTGGCCTTCCATATGCCTTGAGATCGCACTGATTCGACCCTTCAATATCCCTTTGAAGAACTATATAAGGAACCCATTGGTACATTGAAAGCATAAGAGAACTTTGAGAGTAACGAAACTATAGTCCATTGTTGCCAAGATTTATGCT
>LPNX011092386.1:359287-416650 GCA_001517045.1 Pseudotsuga menziesii | reverse complement strand
TTTAATTACATTTTTCACTTTATCAATTCAAGATAGTATTTTGAATGAACATCTCATTATGATTATGTTTATTAGTATTTTTACAGTAAACTTAAGTTATAATGATATACTCTTCTGTCTTTTTAAAATTTCATTTGTATGTTGACAGTGATTTTTAATAGACATTATCTTAAATTCGAATAGCTGTCTTGATAATTAATTATTAATCAATTTCAGAAAGTTAAAGTTAACTATTTATTTGCAGTTATTTTTTCAGTTCTATNGTTTATTTGCAGTTATTTTTTCAGTTATGTTGTCATATAACAGAGTGACTTATTATTCATGATTTAAATGTGTCTATTTGAATTATGCTTTAGTCTTTCTGTTTATATTTTACTGATTAATAGTTAATATAATCTTTAAATATGCTCTCAGCTGAGATAGGACATATAGAATTGTTTAGATTAAATTTTATTTTTGAAATAGTTGAATTAACAACTGTTAAATTAATTTTCATACTTTGTATAAGTTTTACACACTTAAAACTTCCCAAAATCAAAGTCTTTCCTTAAGAAAGCAACTATATGACAGTTTAGATAGTTTAATTTAATCATTTCGATAAAAATAACATTATAATAGGTTAGATTTTGCTGGTTTTAAGTTCTTCTTAAGAGACAAACTAGCTGGTAGCAGGACCATAACCTGCGAGGTTTTGTTAATTCAAACACACCGGACGCTGCTTTAAGCTGATTGTGTGGACAAAACCTCCTTATTGGCCTAGATTCAGAAAATCGGGCCAACAATTCCTTGGCATACTATAGGATACATATATTTTTATTGTATGGATAGTCTTTATTATCAACGATACTAGCTTGAATCCCATTATGATCTTGGTCAAGCTCATCTTTATCAACTATATTATTGGTATTTTGGTCATTCCTAAGATAGTTTGTCTCCTTGTCTTGATCGACTTGGTTTCTCTCATTTTTGTTGACATACTGGTCCAACATATTTGAGCTGCTGATATGGTTTGTACCAAACCTTAGTTTTTGTAACATTCCTATCATTGTATTCTGGTTCTTTGTCATGGTGCTCATGTTCTGTGTTAAGGTGTTTATGTTTTGCATTATGGTACTCATTTTGTCATCCATGTTTTTTTGTTTTTCACTCAGGATGTCAAGTTTGTCATCGAGCCTTCTTTCTACCAAAACAAGATCGTTTTTGAGTAATGTATTGTTATTTTGCATCTTTTCCTTCAAGCCTTCTTGGTTAGTGGCAAGGGACTTTATGTCCTTCTCCATTTTTTTGATCTTCTCTTTCAGTTCCTCCATGGTCTTGGACCTTGTATATGAATATGTGTATTTCGATGCTATTTTTACTTTGAGGTGAAATTGAATAATAATATATTAATTAATTAATATTATTATTATTATTATAAAATGGTGAGATTTTAAGAAATAATAACTTAATTATTATATAATAAAACCTTATATATATATTTTTTAATAGAATAAAACCAAATTAAAAAATTATAATAATGTTATAATATAATGTATTGAATTTATATTATAATATATTGAAATAATATATTATAGTTTATAATATATTATAACAATTTTTTTGTTTTTTGGTTTTGCAAGGTGGTGGAGGTGAGATGACGGCACGGTGATGGAGGCGGCGAGGGCAGGGGTGTGCAGGAGCCGGTTGGATCAGCGAAGGAGCAGCGCGGACGGGGGTATATTATAACAATTTTTTTTGTTTTGCAGGTGGTGGTTGCACGCGAGGGTGAAGGGAAGACGATGGCTAACGAAGGTAGGGGAGACCTACGTGGGGAAGAAGGTGGAGATAGACGCAGAAGAAAACAAGAGGCACAGGAGCGGGGAAGAAGGTGGAGTGTGACGTGGGGAAGAAAGTGGAGATAGGAATGGGAGAAAACAGGAGGGAGAAATTTGGAAGCTACGAGGGCAGGTGCGACTGATGTGGAAGATGCGTGGGACGAAAACGTGGAGTGTGGGTTGTGCGGAAGATGAGGGAGAGGAGTGTGATGAAGGTGTAATGAAGTAATGGAGAGAGCATGGAAGAAAAAATGGAAGGAAGTGGAGTGGGGAGAGGAGGGAGTGCATAGAAGTTGATGCGTGGAGAAGAAAGTCGATGAGAGGAAGATTTGGTGAGGAGCGAACTGTGGAGTGTGAAGGAGGGAGAAAAGGTGCACGTGTGTGGTGAGGAGCGGTAGATGTGTGGAGGAGGTTTAAATGGAGCAGCAGAAGAATAAAAAATGATGAGCCGAATCCGAGCTCTGATACCAAATGGAGCAACCGAATTCGGTTGTCCGTTAGTCGAATTCGACTATCATTGTATAATGAAATATGGATAATAAATAATATATTAGATGATGGGTAAAATGTAAAATAAGCTCGCCTTTTATAGGCTTTTAGCATGAAGAGTCACACCCTTTCATAATTAACTAATCTATTTAATAATTTATTTTATATTCATTACACATAACCATATGCTTCTATATCAAGCTGATCATCTTCTTGCCTAGCCAGGGAAAGCTTTAGCTGAACAGGGACTCTCCCTTTTCACTTGTAGGGCCCAACCAATTTTAATGTATCTTTTATTTCACCACCACTGTCCTGGCCTGAAATTTTTTTGGACATCTTAAGGTTTTCCTCAATCTCCAAACAATCAATAAACATATGTTGTAGAGTGGTTGATTTTCTTTCCAAAAGAAGTAATGACAGTTTAGGAGGAAAGGTGGATACATAACATATCTTAGCAGTGTTCTCAAGAGGTTGGACTTCCTTAGGTATGTTATAATAAAAGCTTGCAAATCTTTTGTTAAAACTAGATATGGCCTCACCCTCATGCCTCTTCAGGGAATAAAATTTTGAAAGTATTTGATCCAATCGCCTTCTCCTACCTGAAAACTTTAAAAAGGTGGAAGAAAACTCTTCCTAGGTATTGATGGACTTAGGATGCAAGTGTTTGAACCATTCTTTAGCATTTCCTTGCAAAGACTGGGCAAAAGTCCTCATGCAAACATCATCATGTTCTATCTCAAAAAGGTCAGAGAAATGTTCAAAGGCTTGTAAATGTTTCTCAACAATGAAGTTTTTGGATTCTCTATCAAATTTGGGGAGGTACTTGTAATGTTTCACAGGAAAATCATGGAGGATAGGAGGAAATTGTAGTGGTTTGTCATCTCCGCACTGGATGCGACACTTACAGTCCTAAGGCTTCCTCATCCCTCTGATTTGGGGAACCTTTCACATCCACTGTCCACGTTTCATTACTTCTGCCACCAACTTCTCTTCTCTTGATACAACGAGCAGCTTTAGATTGCGGCATGTTCTTACCCATTGATTTAGATTGACCTTCCCATGCAACTACCAATCTGAGTGGGTCCTATCACCCCTTCATGAATCAGGATCCTGACGTTGTCTATGCTAGTTCATATCATGAAAAGATCCATAGCCGTAGATATACCTCCACTCTTGTCATGACCATTGATTCTTTGTAGCCGGTACCCCATTTCACGATTTGGAGTCACAACTTTATCCGCACAAGTCTGGCTTGCAAAATCAACCGGGACCGTATATCCGCTTCTGCTTTCATCCTTGCCATCAAATACTTCTACCTTTTAACATGTTTTGTGATTTGGGAAAGTTCCTTCTATCAAGCATGTTTTCTCAGTGAAACCGCTTCGAGCCGTCGATCGGGCTTCACCTTGATCTTGGCCCTTCATTGTTTCTCAATTTTAACAGACTCTACGAATGCCAAACTTCGACCATTCTCTCACGTATTTGGCAAAAACCATGATCTATCATCGCTCTTCTTCCTTGTGCTCCCAGATCATTGGTCTATGACGTCTTTCTTTATTGTCTACGCTACTGCAAGTCTTCACCCTCAGAGGAATCTACCATCGCAGATTGATCTCTCTTCATTATATGATGATCTCAAAACATGGAAAATGTGCCTCTGATAATCTAAAGGGTGCTCACATAATGTTCAAATGAACAGGACCCTTTTCGAACTCTATCAGGCCCATAAATTGACTGTTGCAAACAAAGTGCTAACAGTAGCAACAGGGGTAGCCCTATGGTAGAACTTTGCATTGGGTTTTCATTAGTTTATGCAATGTTGACTTGGGATTTTTATGGTGTCCTCCTTTTGGTGTTGTTTCTTATAAAAAACGTTTATATATGCTTCATTATTGGTTCTGGTTGTTAGGATTTGCATACGAAGGGATTTGATAACTGTTTAATCTTGGCCCTTATGGTATTTTGAAATGTATATTATTTTTGTAAAATAAAGGGGTTTTGTAGATGTTTTTTAAGCCTCTCCTTCTTGGTTTATATTGATATGTATTTGTGATAGTTTTTAGGTTGAATGGGTGCATTTTTGGGGTTTTCAAACTCTATTCGATTACTGTGCTTTTCTTATTTATATATCGATACAAGATGGTTTCTTAATGTTAGTGTTAATTCTAATAGTATTGTGCAATAAGATGTGTGAAATGATTTATATTTTCTATATAAATGAAAATTTTGGGGCTTCCACTGTTAGATTCGATGACCTATGTTAGTGTATTATCTCTGTGGAATCACAACGGTTGCACAACGTACGTAAATATGTTTATATATATTGAAATGGTTAACTTTTGGTTTATCGTTTGGCATTCTTCTATAAAGGATGAATCGGGGTTTTGATATGGAACCGTATCATGGTTCAGATTTACCCAACCTTTGTTTATTAATCAAATTTTTTAACTCTATATAGATATTTGGGTGATCCCGTATGGGATTTGACTTAGTTTCTATTAAACTCTATTTTATCCTTTTACCACCTATGCGTTTTCTAATGAAAGAAATTAGATGTTAATAATGATATTTTGATTTTATTTACTGGTTATTGTTTATGAATTTAATTCCTCAGTCTATTACAATCGGATGTGCATAACTCATGTTTATGTTTAGATTTTGTTTGTTATTTTACTATAAAACTTATTAGTATTTGTTTTTAGGGTTAGGTTTATTTCTTCTATATTCCCCATCGCTTCTTTTGCAAGCAATTCCTTACCTCTAATTTAATAATTTCTATCTAACATATCAATGGGAAACAAATATATGTAAATATTTATAGTTATAAATACTTAAAACATTTCACCTAAACTTATAATTATATATACATATATTTAACAAAAGTTCTAAGGATAAGATGTCTATTCCTAAGATTTCTAGTATTGAGACAATATTTTAAACAAAATAAAATATAAACCATAGCTAAATGTTTTTCATACATTGACATGATAATACTCAGAAATTATTCAAATAATTAAATAAATTTAATCAAGAAAAACTAACAAACCCTAATTATATATTACATTAACGTAATCAATAATTATTCAAATAAATAGAACTGAGATGAAGAAATCAATATCAGACCCTAAT
Source organism: Pseudotsuga menziesii (assembly GCA_001517045.1). Taxonomy (NCBI): domain Eukaryota; kingdom Viridiplantae; phylum Streptophyta; class Pinopsida; order Pinales; family Pinaceae; genus Pseudotsuga; species Pseudotsuga menziesii. Next base: position 411,218 of record LPNX011092386.1, on the reverse strand, counting down.
TACTCATGTACATTAGACTATCTAGAATTTGCTCAGATAATACAAATTTTAGAAGGGAATAATTATCAAACCCTAGCAATATTTTAACTTAGGAGAAATGAAAGTATGTTCTTATAATCTTAGGCAGACTGTAAGTTAACAAACCAAATAACCAGACTGAATATAGTAGATACTTTCTTTCTAGCCAAACATCTTAATCTGGAATATAAAGAAGACATATTTAAAGAAATGAATTTATCTATAAACACGAATGTAACAATAGCAACTTAAATAACTTATCTAAAAACCTTTAAGGAAACTTGATATGGGACTACCCAGTTCCACCCTACCATACATAACTGCAACTGTTCAGTATCTTTCAACCTTTGTAGATATCACCCCCAAGATTAACCAAGCTTATTAGTAATCTAGACTTAGGGTTCTTAGTTGTGAAAATATTGACTTAAGTAGATGCTGTCATTATGTTCCCTTTACTCATCATTCTGGATTCCCTTATTTGTGTAAGCTTCCTCTTTCAAGAATTCTTTCTTTCTAGGTCACACCACTAGAACAAAAATAGCTCTGAGTACTCAGATGGAAATCTAGGCCAAACCTTTTTGGGGAAAGTAGGTTTTCCTCTGCAGGATCCTCCATATACCTTTCATTCTTATCTTCTTAGAATATTTTAAAGGGAGATATTTCTCTATATTTTTCATGTTCAAAAGGTTATGATCATAGAGGAAACACAAAAGAGGAGAATAGATTTGTTCTCCATGAGAATTATGAAGATAGCTCAGCCTCCTCAATGAATAATCAGTCCCTAAATAAAAAGAAGTTTCTTGAATCAAGAAGCAGTTAGGGTGTGCCTTTTCATTTTCTCACAATTATATAAATTCTTTCTTATTTATGTTTTCTATTTTTAAAATTTTATTACTCTCATATGTCCTAGACCCCTAATAAGCTTGGTCCCCTTTTTAATACTAGTTTCTCCATATCAAGTTTCCAGAAATATTTAAAGTTCCACTTTTATAAAGTATCATATTTTATGATGGCTCACATCATTCATAGGTTCAAACCAATGAATTAACCAAAAAATTGAATATGTATAGGGGGGAACTTTAGGATGTCACATTCCACCCCTCTCAAAAACAACACTGTCTTGGTGTCTATTCATCAAAAAGAAAAGGATAAGCCTCCTCCTTTTCCCATGTGGCTTCTTTGGGTTCGAAGTGCATCCATTGCACCTTCACCTGAATGATAGTTTTGTTCTTTAGTCCTGTTTCCCTTCAGTCCAGTATACATTGTGGTTCTGGCAGGAATTCTCCTTCAAGTTCCACTTGGCAGGAATTCTCCTTCAAGTTCCACCTATAATAGATTCCAATCAATAATATGTTTAGCATCATATACATATTTCTTTAAAAGAGATACATGGAATACATCAAGAACTTTAATGTGAGTTGGTAAGGCCAGTTGATATACTACTAGGCCTATCTTTGCAAGAATTTCTAAGGGTACACAATATCTTGGGGCCAACTTGCTGCACTTTCCAATTCTAAGTGTGATTCTCTTTGCCTTGAATTTTAGGTACACATGCTCACCTACCTTATAATCTTTATCTCTATAAAGCTTATCAACATAATTTTTTTGTTGATCCTAGGCTTCTTTTAAATTCTGCTTTACCATGTTAACCATATTTTCCAAATCTTTAAGCAAATCAGGTCCTAACATAAGCCTATCCACTCGATCATCCCAAGTAACCGAGTTTCTTCATTTTCTTCCATATAAAACTTCAAAGGGTGAAATTTTAAGTAGAGGTTTGGTAGCCATTGTTATAGGAAAATTATACCTAATGCAAGCAGTACTCCCATTTTGAAGGATTTTGCATAACGCAAATTCTTAACATGTCTTCAATAATTTGGTTAACACGTTCTATTTGTCCATTGGTTTGTGGATGGTATGCGGTGTTTAAACTCAGTTGAGTGTCTACACCTGCAAACAGAGTCTTCCAAAAATTACCTGTAAACTTAGAATCCCATTCAAATATGATTTCATTTGGGATTCCATGCAATCTAAAAGTTTCTCGTAGAAAATTTTCAGCAATGTTAACTGCTTTAAAAGTTGATTTTACTGGAATGAAGTGTGCAGATTTGGATAACTTATCTACCACTACCATGATTGAGTCATTTTTTTTTCTACTTTTTTGTAAGCCTGTTATGAAATCCATATTTATTACTTCCCATTTTCAGTCGAGTATAGGAAAGGGTTATAACAGTCCAGCAAGGTGTTGGTGTTCAGTTTTAATTTGTTGACATTCCAGACACTTAACTATGAAATCAACAATATCAATTCTCATTTTTGGCCAAAAATAATGTTTCTCAATTGTTGCAACCATCTTTTGATAACTAGGATTCCCTGATTATGGTTTCTTATGGAATTTAGTTAAAATCGTATGTCTAATATTTGAAATTTTAGGAACATACAACCTACCTTTTGACCAAATATACCCTTTTTCATCAATTAAGTATATTTGTTGTTGTGATTCCTTTCTATTTTTCTACAACTTATTTATGATTTCAGCATAAAATGGATTATTTTGTAGTGCTGATCTAATTTATGTGTTTAAATTGTCCTCTATTTTACTCAAAGAGACTTCATGTAGAATGTTTATTTGCTTGCTCAAGGCATATGCAAATTTGTTTTCCCTACCCTTTATATGTCTTAATTCAAAATCATACTCACTGATAAAATATAACCATCATGCTTGTATAACATTGAATTTGGGTTGCTCAAAAAGGTATTTCAGACTTACATTATCTTTTTTTAGCAGAAATTTCTTCCCCATAAGGTAGTGTCTCCACATCCTTAAGGTATGTATGGTTGCAGCCAATTCTAAGTCATGAGTTGCATAAATTTTCTCTCCATCTTTTAATTTTCAGGATTCATATGCAATTACATGGTCATCTTGTAACAGAACACCTCCTAATCCTTCCTTGCATGCATCAGTGCAAACTACAACATCTTTATCCATGCCGGATACTTTTAACACATGTGCCTTTGTCAGCAATTCTTTAATTTTTTTGAAATTGACTTCACACTTCTCATTCCAAAGGAACTTACTCTCTTTATTTTCCAAAGAAGTAATAGGGAAATCTATCTTAGAGAAGTTTTCTATGAGATTTCTATAGTTCCTAGCTAACCCCATAAATTTTATAACATCTGAGACATCTTGCAGAGTAGGCCATTCCATTATTGCCTTAATCTTCTCGGGATCTACTAATATACCTTCTTCAGATATAATATGCCCAAGGTACTGAATTTATTTCTTGAATAAATCACATTTGGAGAACTTGGCATAAAAATGATGTTCTCGTATGGTTTGTAAAACTATATTTAAAATGTTCAACATGTTCTTGTTCACTCTTTAATTAAATCATAATGTCATCTATGAATACTAGAACAAACTTATCTAAATACTGGTTGAAGATAATGTTCATCAAACACATGAAAGTTGCAGGTGCATTGGTCAGTCCAAAAGGCATTACCATAAACTCATATTTCTCGAATAGATTTCAGAAAGCAGTCTTTACAACATCCTAATCTTGAATCCTCACTTTGTGATACATTGATCTTAAATCTATATTGAAGAAGATTTTATCCTTTCTGACCTGATCAAACAAGCCATCAATTCTAGGAAGTGGATATTTATTCTTGATAGTCAATTTGTTAAGCTATCAATAATCAATGCACATTCTCATAGTCCCATCCTTCTTTTTCAGAAATAGAATCATAGCTCCCCAAGGTGATACACTTGGCCTAATGTAAACTTTCTCAACTAATTCTTGCAGTTGAATTCTTAATTCTACTAATTTTGGGGTACTCATCCGGTAGGATTCTTTGGATATTGGTGTGAGAATTGCTTCACAGTGAGATCTAGGTGCTAGAGCAATATTCACAATCTAAGTTATTCACAAAATATGCAAGAGAACAATAATATAGAACAAAATAACACACATCGATGGTGCCTATAATTGATTTTACTATTCTTGTACAACTTGTAGATCTGTATGGTACATACTTATAATACAATGGGGAAAATTTGTGAGCCCTTGGAGGCCATCTACATGCATACAAGTGTCAGGCTAGGATTTGACCCCTAAAACCCCTAGGTTGACCAATATGATCCCAAACCTTACCAAACAGTCACGAATGCAAGTGTGAACATGTATGGAGGCATGATTGATCATAAATGAAGGTATTCTAGGAATGGGTGAGTACATTTGTGAGTGAGAGAGTCTCTATGAGCCAATAAATTCCTAAGAATACCACAAAACAACCACATTCACAAACTAGCACCCATAGTTAAACATATTCCCTGAATTAAGGGACAAGGAGTGGTTTGTAATCAATGATGGCACCTAGTGTAACATCCCCGACCCTTTGATCGGGAAAGAGGATGCTACTAAACACCAAACATTCGGTCAAGTAGCCCCATGAACATGCACATACATGTAATGCTAAAATAAAAAGCCTGAACATGCTACATACTAAGATGCATAATCATTCATATACATAACGGAAGCAAACAACATTCATACATATACAATTCAACATTTAACATGTACATCATCATAATCCATTAACAGTAACATAACTGCAGAAGTAAAATAGTCAAGGAATACTTATCTTATAGAACTATCCTGCAACCAGCTACATCGCGGAAACGTTCCACCCAACCATAGGCCAGCGTGCTCCTTCATCTTTCAGAAACACTGCCACCCTCAAGCCGGGCATGATTCCCCAAGGAATAAGGAACTAGCAGGCTTACACATAGCCAAGGATAACAACACAACTAGGATACACAGTTTAGCAAAGCCAACACAGTTGGGTTTATTAAGTGAACAATGGATCAGCCAAGCCAACCAAGTTGGGTTTATTAGGCCATCTAGGAGCTGGGAAAGGCTAAATGCTAAGCTGGTGAGCTCCATGAAGAGATAAGGACACCTACACCAAAACCAGCCTGACTTCTAGGAAACCCACACACACCCAACACAAGGAAATTAGTCCTTTCTCTGCAACGTAGTCCCTCAAACCTTGATCTCCCTTCCAGTGATATTCAGGGGTTGTGGAGAAGAAAGACAACCCACTAGCTTTGTCTATGTGGTTCCCAACCCACTAGGTTTATCAAGCACATCAGGCCTTCATTCACCACTCCAATGCAGTTCAAGGACAAAACCACTGCATGCATGCAGCAACCAGCTATTAAAGCTTTAACTGGGGATATACAAATCCCTGGATTGTTCTTGGCCCTATCATGGCCAAAACGATCCCACAACAACCTACAGCAGCCCAAATCACAAGGGAAAACCACAGCCAACCAGAGCGTGGATGAAACCATGGAGCACACAATGTAGGTACTCCTATCAACCCAATTGATCAGAGGAGAACAACAACCATGGTCCAGCGATGAAGTAACCAAACATCACACAGTCTAACAATGGGAAAGGGAAAATGATCTCCTACGTGAGAGAGTGAACATCTCACAAACTAGCAATTGGAGAGAAAAATGGAGAACAAACCCCCTTACAAGAAATCGCACCCGTTCTTAACTCAACTCTGTGTGAGGAATACCATCCGAACCCCTCCTTGCGTGTGAGAAGGTGAACATAACAAAACATCTCAGCATGAGAGTGAACCCAATGGCCGAGAGAGTGGCTTAGTTGTGGTTCTCTTACCCACGTGAAGGTGGAGAAACGACTGGTGGAGTGAGCATGTGGCAAAGACTGAAAGTCCTACCACCCACCACTTCCCAGCAATAACTACCTCAACTAAATAGGGGTTTAATGTGTGACACATGGATTTTCCCCATGGGGTCCAGGTTTAGAAATCCCCCCTTAACTTTAGGAAATCATGCCCTTTACAATATGGTTGTAGTGAACATAGCTGGTTGGGTTCCGTTAATTAAAATGCACATTTACATGATGCCACAATTTAATACATGTCGTATGTCCTGATATACCATCGGTGACAATTCCAATCCGAAACATAACATAACCAAATCGATGGTGGGGCCTTTGCCTTTAGCTTCTCACCATAATATTTACAATATATGTATCATGTATATTTATTGCATCTGGTTCAAAACCGGGGTGTTACATTCCCCTCCCCCTTCAATAGCACTGTCCTCAGTTCTTTACAAAATTGAACAAAATGCTACACTGGTACCGCCTTAGTGTTCCATAGAATTGAACAAAAATGAATGTGCCAATCGCATGGCATCCTCTAGCTCCCACGTAGCCTCTTCAGGTCTATAGTGCTCCCATTGCACCTTTACCTGCCCTATGGCTCGGTTTCGTAGCATTGTGACCTTCTTGTCGAGGATGTGCATTGGATCAAACTGGAACTCTCCCTCAGGTTCCACCTGAATCACATCCCAATTTATCACATGGTTAGGATCATGTACATATTCCTTAACCAAAGAAACATGAAAAAAATTATGAGCTCTAGTACTAGTAGGCAATGCAAGTCTATATGCAGCTGGCCCTATCGTTTCAAGCACTTCAAAAGGCCCACAATATCTTGGTGACAGCTTGGCACAACTTCCAAGCTTTAAGGAACTCTTCCTTTCCCTCACTCGGAGGTAAACATGATCCCCAACGCTGAACTCCCTGTTCACCCTATGCTTATCTACATAGCTTTTATGTCTGTCCTGTGCTACTTTCAGATTCTATCTTATCTTTACAACCTCTTACTCCATTTCTTTGAGCAATTCTGGTCCAAGCACAACCCTGTTCACTGGATTGTCCCAAGTCAATGGTGTTCTACACCTCCTTCCATACAAAGCTTCATATGGACTCATCCCTAAGGATGCTAGCTGTCCATTGTTATAAGCAAACTCTACCAAGTGTAAGTAATCTTCCCACTTGGTTGGTTTGTCCATCACATACATGCGAAGCATGTCTTCAAGCACCTGATTAACTCTTTCTGTCTGCCCATCTGTCTGAGGATGGTAGGCAGAGCTGAAGTTTAGCTTTGTACCCAAATCTGCAAACAACCCCTTCCAAAAATTGGAAGTGAACTTGAAATCTCTGTCAGAAACTATTGCCTTCGGCAATCCATGCAATTTGAAAATCTCCTTCATGAAGATCTTCGCAATGTCATCAGTCTTATGCATATACTTCACCGGTATAAAGTGTGCTGCTTTTGTCAACTTTTCTAACACAACCATGATGGAATCATGCTGTCTCCAAGTCATCGGCAATCCTATAATAAAATCCATGGAAATAACTTCCTATTTCCATTCTGGAAATCACAAATGCTGCAACAAACCTGCAGGATGTTGATGCTCAACCTTTACCTGCTGACATTTCATGCAACATGAAATGTATTCAGCCATGTCCTTTTCCATTCCTGGCCAAAAGTACTGCTTTCTAGCTGTAGCAATTTTCTTTTGATGTCCTGGGTGACCAGAATATAGAGCTTGATGGATTTCATCCATACCAACTCTCCTCAAACCTGCTACATCCAAAATATAAATTCTTTCTTTATAAGTAAGAAGTCCATCTTCTTCCAATTTATATCCCACATACCTCTTCTCAAGACTTTGCTGCTGCAATTTGTCTTTTACCTGCTCATACAATTCATCTCCAGCAGTATGATTAACAATATGCTGCCTCAAATCTGATTGGAAAATACTAAGAGATGCCACATGCACTTCCTGCATATTCTTGCTGAGCGCATCAGCTACCTTGTTTTCTTTTCCCTTTATGTGTTTGATTTCAAAATCAAACTCACATAAAAACTAAAGCCATCTTGCTTTCCTAGCATTCAGAGTAGGCTGATCAAATAGATATTTCAGACCACAATGGTTTGTCCTGAGCTCAAATCTTCCACCCATCAAGTAATGTCTCCACATCCTGAGAGCATGTACTATGGCTACAAGCTCAAGATCATGAGTGGCATAGTTCTTCTCATGCTCCTTCAGCTTTCTTGACTCATAACATATCACGTGGTTGTCATGCATAAGGAATCCTCCAAGCCCTTGTCGGCATGCATAGGTACATACCACAAAATATTTCTCTAGATTTGCAACTTTTAATACAGGTGCACTGGTGAGAAGATGCTTCAACTGCTGGAAGCTTTCTTCACACTTCGAAGTCCATTCGAACTTTACCCCCTTCTTTTGCAAAGAAGTGATGGCATGTGCAACCTTGGAAAATCCCTCAATGAATCTCCTGTAGTATCCTGCAAGTCCCATAAAAGATCTTACATCTGTCACATTTCTTGGAGTACGCCAATTCATAATGGCTTCAATCTTCTCAGGGTCTACTGATATACCCTATTTTGAGATAATGTGACCCAAATACTGAATTCTATCTCTGTAGAAGTCACACTTGCTCAGTTTTGCATACAGCTGATTCTCCCTAAGCAATTGCAATGTCAATCTCAAATGCTCTTCATGCTCTTCCTCATTCTTAGAATAAACAAGAATATCATCAAGGAAAACAAGAACAAACTTGTCCAAATACCTGCTGAAGACACTATTCATAAGGCACATAAATGTAGCTGGTGCATTTTTGAGACCAAATGGTACCACTACAAACACATAATGCCCATACCTTGTCCTGAAGGTTGTTTTATGAATGTCTTCATCCTTGATTCTCACCTGATGGTAACCAGACCTCAAGTCAATCTTGGAAAATACCTTTGATCCTCTCATTTGATCAAAGAGGTCATCAATCCTAGGCAAAGGATATTTATTCTTCATAGTAACCTTGTTCAACTGTCTATAATCAATACATAACCTAATTGTACCATCTTTCTTCTTTACAAATAGAACTGGTGCTCCCCAAGGAGACACACTCGATCGGATATACTTCTTTTCCAACAACTCTTGCAGTTGCATCTTCAACTCTAGCATCTCCAGTGTACTCATCCTATAGGGTGTCTTGGACACTGGTGCTGCTCCTGGCACAAGTTCAATTGTGAAATCAATGTATCTCTTTGGAGGAAGCCCTGGAATCTCATCAGGAAAGACATCCTTGAATTCCTGTAACACCTGATAGTCCTCCAACTTAGGAGCTTCATCTCCTGTTGGATCCAAAATATGAGCTGCATACAACTGGCAACCTTTCCTACAGAACTTCTTCAACTGCATTGCTGAAACCTGCCTGATTGAAATTACCTTCGGAATACCTTTCACCACTACTGGGTTTCCTTCTTCATCCATGCATTCAAAAGTCTTGTTATAATAGTCAAGCTTTACTCTGTGAGCTTCTAACCAATCCATTCCAATGAGAAAATCATAGGAACCAAGTGGTAGAACATTCAGATCTACACAAGTGATCAATCCATTCATTACCAATGGACATTTCTCTACCACCTCACTGAGATTTCTCTTAGTCCCAGTGGCTAGCTGAACTAACCAAGATTTTCTATGCTTTACCTTCTTAAAAGCACAAATCTCCAGTACTCTAGGAGTGATGTAACTGTGAGTAGAACCCGGGTCAATCAAAATAGAAACAGATTGTTCGACAATCTTACCTGCAACTTAGACCACAGCTGACTAGTGATCTTCCTGGCGGTCCTCCAGTGTTGCATAAATTCTAGGGACTACCCTTGCTACCTAACCCACTGTTTCTGCTTCCTAAATGTTATAAGCTGGCCTTGCACTTTCATTCTTGAGTGGATAATATTTGCGCAAGTGGGGTCCTTCACATTTCCAACATTTGAGTGGACCTTTATTCTATTGTGGATCTTTAGACTTTCCTCTTTTCACTCCAATTGGATTACTCGCAACTTGGGATGGATGCTTCTGCTGATTCCTGTATCTAGAAGGTTTGAAACCTTTCTTTATTTGATCAAAATTCTCATTCTTCTTGTCCTTCCATGCCTTATGGTAATCAAGTTTACCTTTGCTTTTCTCATAGCAATACTTAGCCTTCCTTATGGCTTCTTCAAGAGTTCTATGTTCATAAAACTCAATTCTATCTTTGTAAGATTGAGGCAATCCACTCAGAAACCGTTGAACCTTCACTTTTTCATCTTTGATGTACCGGACATACCTCAACAATTCCAAAAACTTATTTGCATATTCATCCATGGTCTGCTATCCCAATCTCAGCTCATGGAACTCTTTAATCTTGTCATCATAATACTTGTCAGAGAGGTATTTATTCTTGAAATACTTCTTGAACTGTTTCCACTTCAGTTTCCTTTCACTGATCCTCTTTACTTGCTTGAAGTGCTCCCACCAAATGGATGCCCTTCCATTCAGATTGAATATGGAAACTCTTTCCTTCATGTTTCCCAAATAATTCTGAACTTGAAAGTACTTCTTTATCCCAAGAAGCCAAGCTTTAGCCACTTGTCCAGTCTTTATCTCGCCATCAAATGTAGGAGGTTTAGCTTTCTTAAATTCATCTCGAGAGCGATCCCTATGGTGTCTTCCTCTTTTCCTTTTATGATAAGATGAACTTGTATCTTTTCTGGATTCTTCAGAGTCAGATGATCCACTATAAGTCCTTATCCTTCTCCTAGTACAGCTCCTACTACCTTCCAGTCTTGCTGTACCTCATCCAGAATCTATCTTTCTCTGCAAATCTGTCAAACTCTGCAACATAGCAGCATTCAACTGATGCTGCTCTTCTTGGGCTTTAATCAAGCTTCTGTTGGTGGCTGCAACATTTGACGGTGTCTCTTGGAATCTTCTTCCATTATAAACTATGTCATCATTTCCATTACGGACATTTTTTCCCATGGCATCTCCTACATGCTCGTAAGAATCCCGAGCATCATATCCATCATGGGATCTCATAACTGAACCACCTCTTGCTTTACTACACTATTCTACCTGGAATACTGCTCTTGGAGGTGTCTATAATTCTGCAAATGTGTTAGTAGCAAACTGTTAGATGAATATCATTAAAATAAATTAGAACTACTTACCTTCCTCTTCTGGAAATTCATAAAATAACAATTTTCCTAAAACACAAAATTTTCTCTCTTCTTGTTCAGCCCTGTAATCTACTAACAACCTGCTAAAAAATCCACTGAAAAATAGTTGAAAACTTCTTGAAAAATCCACTTCGAAAAACCCAAATCTCCTTGTACAGGATCGGGTATCATCCCAACTAATGTTTCGACGTTTCAACAACTAAAACCACTAATTTTCCCTGCTGCTCATCGACAGTCTGTTCATCTATCTTTCTCCGGCGTATCGGACCTGTAGTGTTCTAGGATTCCGAATTTCATCGGTGGGTTGCTCTTCTGCTTCCTTCCACTGTATCAGGTCCATAATCATCTAACCTTTTGAACTGAATTGGTTATGAAACCAACTTATTCTTTGCATCGATGGTCGGGTGCTCTGTGCATTGGGTAGCTAGTTGTCTTGGTTTTTGCAATGGCGGCCAACGGTCCTTCTGTGTCTTCCATGACCATAAGCCTATCGGAGGTCGAAGCCTCTAGTCATTGGGGCATTGGTAGTAGGGACTTCTACCCATCAGAAGGTTAGTCCTCTAGAATTCCGCAATGGTGGACACGCAATCAACTAAAATTTTTCGATGCCCATCGGTGGACTAGACCACTAAATTCTCCCGCAGTGTCAACAAATACTTCAACTATAATTTTTCAATCGATGGTCGAAACAACTATCCATCGGAGGGATAGTCTACTAAACAGTCGCAACGGCGGACACTCGATCAACTATCTTCCACTGATCGACGCTCTAATCCTCTATCATTCGCCGATCACCGATGGGTTTGACACTTAGATAAGTCTTTGAAATTTCTTCCTTGCATCGGCTCTTCTTTCAGCTAATGTTCGACGATCCACTCCACTAGCCTCGGCAGCTTCTTCTTCTGTGCGTCGGCGATCCCAACAACTATTCATCGACGATCCCAACCACTATTCTTTTCCAATCACTGATAATCTCGTTCCTTAGATTTTTTTTTGTAAATGTTCCACCTTGTCTTCCGCTGCATCGGTTGTCGGAGCAATTTTTCTCTGTGGCATCAATGATCGGGGACTCTATCTGTTGGAAGGATAGTCCTCTAGCTAGCCGCAACGGTGGATGCCCAATTGACTAATTTTATCCGACGTAGCTCATCAGCAACTGAATCATCTAAGCATCGGTGATGTGATCAACTAATCATCACCGATGGCCGATGACTCTATGACTTAGAAAAGTTTTCAAAATTTTCTCTTGTCTTTTTCTCCACCGGTGTTTCGGTGGTCTCTTTGTCTATCTTTTGCCGATCCATTTAAATACCTTTCGGCAAAAGCTTCCCTTATCTTTTGCCGACTCCATCGGCTCCATCTTCTCCTATACGTTGTTGATCCAATCAACTATTTGTCACCGCTGTATCAGTGACATTTAACCATACAGAGCTGACGTTTTAGTGCTTTCGTCCTCATTTCTTTGTCGATCAAATCGACTAATTTTCGCTGCCGGGTCTGCACCGGAGGTTCATCTGTCTAAGTTCTTCGATGTGCCGATGGCCAAACACATGGAGAATTTTTTGAAACCAAAGCTGTCTGTCCCTCGTCGGGTGACCTTTAGACTAGCTCTTTCAATACATCAGAAAAACTTCTTACTAAGTTTTCCGATGAGCCGACATTTCTGGCACTTAGAAAATATTTGAATTTTCCTGTCATTCACCCATTTTCTCATGTTTTCTTCTGGGAAGTAGGCAACTTTCCTCTGTTAACTGATATTTCATGGCCCTCTGAGGCCCAAATGCTGCAACATAAGCTTTGTCACTGCATCTTCATGGCCCATTTAGGCCCATGCTGCAACTAGAGCTCTGATACCACACTGTAACATCCCCGACCCTCCGACCGGGCAAGAGGATGCTACTAAACACCAAACATCCAAGAAAGTAGCCCCATGAACATGCACATACATGTAATGCTGAAATAAAAATCCTGAACATGCTACATACTAAGATGCATAATCATTCATATACATAGTGGAAGCAAAAAACCTTCATACATATACAATTCAGCATTTAATATGTACATCATCATAATCCATTAACAGTAACATAACTGCAGAAGTAAAATAGTCAAGGAATACTTATCTTATAGAACTGTCCCGCAACTAACAACGTTGCTGCAACACTCCACCCAACCATAGGCCAGCATGCTCCTTAATATTTTAGCAACGCTGCCACCCTCGAGTTGGGCATGATTCCCCAAGGAATAAGGAACTAGCAGGCTTACACATAGCCAAGGATAACAACACAACAAGGATACACAATTCATCCAAGCCAACACAGTTGGGTTTATCAGGTGAACAATGGATCATCCAATCCAACCAAGTTGGGTTTATCAGGCCATCTAGGAGCTGGGAAAGGCTAAATGCTAAGTTGGTGAGCTCCTTGAAGAGCTAAGGACACCTACACCAAAACCAACCTGACTTCAAGGACACCCACACACACCCAACACAAGGAAATCAGTCCTTTCTCTGCAACGCAGTCCCTCAGACCCTGATCTCCCTTGCAGTGCTATTCAGGGGTTATGGAGAAGAAAGGAAACCCACTAGATTTTTCTGTGTGGTTCCCAACCCACCAGGTTTATCAAGCACATCAGACCTTCATTCAACACTCCAATGCAGTTCAAGGACAAAACCACTACGTGCATGCAGCAACCAGCTATTAAAGCTTAAACAGGGGATATACAACTCCCTGGATCATTCTTGGGCCTATCGTGGCCAAAACGATCCCACATCAACCTACAGCAGCCCCATGGGGTCCAGGTTTAGAAATCCTCCCTTAACCTTAGGAAATCATTCCCTTTTCAATATGGTTGCAGTGAACATAGCTGGTTGGATTCCGTTAATTAAAATGCACATTTACATGATGCCACAATTTAATACGTGCTGTATGTCCCGATATACCATTGATGACAATTCCAATCCGAAACATAACATAACCAAATCGATGGTGGGGCCTTTGCCTTTAGCTCCTCACCATGATTATTTACAATATATGTATCATGTATATTTAATGCATTGGGTTCAAAACCGGGGTGTTACACCTAGGTTGTCAAGATGATCAAACTAGAGCACCTCAACTGTCAGGATGATCAAAGTGGAGCACCTCAACTGTGAGTTAATAGACCAATTTTGATTAGTATAACCTAAGTAGGATCATATAACATAAGTACAAGACAAATGAAAATGCCTCCTAGGTGTAAGACCATGGTACTAAGGTAGAATAATTCTCTAACATCCCCCCTTAATCCTAACTTAGTACAACTTATACCAAATGTTTAAAGAGGCTTGGAAACTAAGGCTCAAGTCACCTCTTACAACAAAAAGTTCTATTTGTCCATGTAAAACGAGGAAAGAGGAAAAAAATCATGAGAAAAATCCTCCCTCAAGAATGGACATGACAAAGATGATAAAAAATGTCTTCAATAGATCCTTTTCTTCACTTGAATGAGCTGAAATGATAACTTCAGTGGTGATGGACTTGGTGAAGATGTTGTAGATCCCAAGATCATGCATCAATGTGCTGCAGATAAATATCATGTGAAGAGGCCCTTTCATGGTCATCATTTGATGATGGAGGTACATCATAAGAATGTATTTTTCTTCAAGAATACTCAGATATAGAAGCATAATCAATCATGGAAAATATATCTCTAGAAACTCTTTCCCAAATAACATTAAAAGATTCAACAAAATATGCCTCATGTGCAGCTGTCATATCATGAATAAAAACGCGAATTATATTCCCAATTTGATGAAGAACCTTCATAACTCTTTAACAAAGCTCATGAGGCTTTTAAATATCTGGATATATTTCATATACAGCAAAAATTATTAGAGGTATGGTGTCTCCATGAGAGAATGGGTCCATAGTGGGAGAACAGTGGGCTACTAGATCACATTGACAATTGAGCGAACCTGGATGGTCTGGAGATTTGAAACTTGAACCATAGGTGGTGATATTAAGTCCATAAATATATAACAACATACCCATGAAGGAAAATGCCATGGTTTTCCAACCAATGATTGACATACAATACATAAAAGAAACATATACAAGTGACATAGCATTGGAAACTAAGCAATTTTGAGATTTTCCAACTAGTGAACTTGAGGGTTGTTGAGTCTTCTAGTAATCAAATGGCTGGGTAAATGAATTTGACTATCATAGGATGTATATTATCCTTTATATCACCTTAATAATCATAATATGAAGGATCCTAATGAAGTGGGAAAAGATTTTAGAAGACACATCGAGAACTAGTAAAAAATGACTAGTTCCAAGGAAGGGATGGAGGTCTCAGATTCTGATATGTTAGAATGTAAATCAGAAATAGAGATATATGAAACAAATATATGAGAAATGGGTTTCTCCCAAACACACAAATCATGTGCATGCTTACCATTTTATTTCTTGCACTCCCATCTTCTTGCAAAATATGGAACATCAATATTGTTCTCCTCAAGGAGCTTAGTCATGATGCCCATATTACTTTTGAAGAAATATATTTCCAGATGTTAACCTTTGATATAAAAACATGTGAGTCTCTCTCTATTGCTCTTCATCCTCCTGGATTTGGAATCCTCATTAGTTGAACTGGATCTTTTTGTATTCGAATGCTTCTTCTCCTTCTCTCTTTATTGCTTCAAATCCTTCACTTTCTTCTTTCCTTTGGCTTGATTTGACACACCAATAGCAAGGGCTTGATCCTTAGTGGATTTAATGGTACCCATTTTCAATAACTTGTATTTCTCCTAAGTCAATGACTCCATGAAGTCTGTTAGCATAGGCATCCTCCAATTTCTAGATGTGAGCTTGCTTGAGTGGAATGTCAAAACAAACACAGAATACTCAGGCCCTAACTTAGAAAGGATAGAAAAGATAAGTTGATCATATTTATTCTCTATGCTGCATTATTTTAGCTGAAGCACCAATGCTTTGTACTTGGTGAATAATTCTTGGATTTTCTCATAGTGAGCTGGACTCAATGAGATTAGCTCATTTTTGAGCTGATGGCCTCTCATCTCATCAACCTACCCAAATAGTGACTCAAGATTGAGCCAAATTTCATTGGGTGTCCCAAGGCTATCTATGTGGAAGATAATATCTCTCGAAATGTTGAGACAAAGCATACCAAATGCCTCATCAAGTCTGTTGAAGTACTTCCTTTTCTCCACGACAGATTTGGGATCGGTCTCAGTCCCCATGGTGACTCTATACAGACCTTTCGACCTCATCTGGATCACCATTTAGGCCTTCCATTCAAAATAGTTGAATGGGGTCAGAAATACATGAGTCTGATCCATTCTTCTTGTGTACTGTGTGACAAAAACAATGTTGTACTTGCAATACAAACACTCAAATTTTCTGGAAAATTCCCTAAACAACAACTCAACCAATATTAGTTTTGATTTACATATTCACAAACCTATTATACCATGTGATAATTGCTTCACAATGAAATCTAGGAGATAGAGAAATATTCACAATCTAATTTATTCACAAAATATGCAAGAGAACAACAAAAGAGAACAAAATAACACACATAGATGGTGCCAATAACTGATCCTTATATTAGTGTACAACTTGTATATCAATATGGTTCATACTTATAATACAATGGGGAAAATTTGTGAGCCCTTGGAGGACATATAGATGCATACAAGTGTCAAGATAGGATTTGATCCCTAAACCCCCCTAGGTTGACCAATAGGCTCCCGAATCGTACCAAACAGTCATGAATGCAAGTGTGAACATGTATGAAGGCATGTTGGATCATAAATGAAGGAATTTTGGGCATGCGCGAACACATGTGTGAGTGGGAGAGTCTCTGAGAGCCAATAAATGCCCAAGAAGACCACAAAACAACCAAATTCACACATTAGCACACCTAGTCAAACATATTCCCTAAATTAAGGGACAAGGAGTGGTCTATAATCAATGAGGGCACCTGGTTTGTCAGGATGGTCAAACTAGAAACCATCAACTATCAGGATGATCAAAGTGGAGTGCCTCGACTGTGAGTTAATGAGCCAGAAATTGCCTAATAGGCCAATATTGATCAGTATAACCTAAGTAGGATCATATAACATAAGTACAAGACAAATGAAAATTCCTCCTAAGTGTAAGACCATGTTACTAAGGTAGATTAATGTCTAACAATTGTTACTACTCTGGGAACCAAATTAATAAAGAATTATAGATATCTTTTAGGTGGGAGACCATGTATTTCACTATTTTAAACAAAATAAAATCTAAACCCAAGCTAACTATTTTTCATACATTGACCTGATAATACTAAAATAATATTCAAATAATTAAAGAAATTTAATCAAGAAAAACTAACAAACCCTAATTATATGTTACATTAACGTAATCAATAATTATTCAAATAAATAGAACTGAGATGAAGAAATGAATATCAGACCCTGATTACTCATGTACATTAGACTATCCAGAATTTGCTCAGATAATAAAAATTTTACAAGGAAATAATTATCAAACCCTAGAAATATTTTAACCTAGGAGAAATGAAAGAACTTTCTTATAATATTAGGTAAATTGTAACTTAACAAACCAAATAACCAAATTGAATATAGTATATACTTTCTTTCTAGCCAAACATCTTAATATTGAATATAAAGAAGACATATTTAAAGATATGAAGTTATCTATAAACAAGAATGTAACAATAGAAACTTAAATAAATTATCTGAAAACCTTTCAGGCAACTTGATATGGGACTATCCAGTTCCACCCTACCATAGATAACTGCAACTACTCAATATCTTTCAACCTTTGCAAATATCACCCCCAAGATGAACCAAGATTATTAGTAATCTAGACTTAGGGTTCTTTGTTTTGAAACTCTTTCCTTAAGTAGATGCTTCCATTAGGTTCCCTTTACTCATCATTCTGGTTTCCCTTATTTGTGTAAGCTTCCTCTTTCATGAATTATTTCTTTCCAGGACACACCACTAGAACAAAACTAGATCTGAGTACTTAGATGGAAATCTAGGACAGACCTTTTTGGGGAAAACATGTAGCTTTGCCTTTGTAAGATCATCCATCTACCTTTCATTATTATATTCTTAGAATATTTTAAAGGGAGGGATTTCTCTCTCTTTTTCAAGTTCAAAAGGTTATGATCAAAGAGGAAATCCAAAAGAGGAGAATATATTTGTTTTCCATCAGAATGGTGAAGATAGCTCAATCGTCTCAATGCATAATCAGTCCCAAAATAAAAATAAGTTTCTTGAATCGAGAAGCATATAGGGTGTGATTTTTAATTTTCTCACAATTATATAAACTCTTAATTATTAAATATCATATTTATGTTTTCTATTTTTAAATGTTATTACTCTCGTAAGTCCTAGACCCCTAATAAGCTTGGTCCCCTTTTTAACACTATTTTCCCCATATCAAGTTACCATAAATATTTAAAGTTCCACTTTTATAAAGTATCATAGTTTATGATTCCTTGCATCATTCATAGGTTCAAACCTATGACTTAACCAAAACATGCAATATGTCTAGGGGAAAATTTTAGGATGTTAGTTTCCACCCCTCTTAAAAACAATACCATCTTGGTGTCTATTAATAAAAAAGAAAAGGGTAGGCCTCCCTCGTAGACTCCTTCTTTTACCATGTGGCTTATTTAGGTCCGAAGTGCATCTGTTGCACCTTCACCTGAATGATAGTTTTGTTCCTGAGACGTGTTTCCTTTCGATCCAGTATACATTGTGGACTCGAAGTGATTCTAATGGGTTGGACAAGGACTCAAGCGTCTTGGACCAGGTTCTATGGCGGCCTACGTGAAACTCGCAGCTCTGTTAGCCGCGAGGCCTCTTTCTCTGCGCGTCGCATGATGTCCTCGTCTCGTAGGCCTTCTGACCACGAGATCTCTTTCTTCCTATTGCGCAGTCCCTTTCTGTGCCGTGCAACTTCCACTGACTCGCGATGACCCTAGCCTTATCGCCTCACCTCGCCGCGCACCCAGCGACACGTAACTTCCTCTCCAACGCTAAGTCCTTAACCTATGGTATCGTGCACCGCAGCCCCTCTGCCGGTGCGATATCGCCTCCCTGCGATATCCTACTCCCGTGGCTCAGCGCACTTAGCGTTGTTCATGTCGACTTGTAGGACTCAACATACCAGACTGTTTAACACTGCGAATAGTGATTGTTCAAGCAAAGCATAAATGAACCCGCATACAACATGCCAAAGACTTCAACTTATGCTATCCTTCTATGTTACTGTGAACTGAACGACGCATTCATACATTCAACTGTAAACAAGGTTCATATAATAACTAACAGATGCAACAAATAAACACAACACATGAATCAATCGCATAACACTTGATTTTAACGTGGTTCACCTCCAGGATGGAAGTTACGTCCACAGAACTGTGTTTCTATTATAGCTCAGGGGAAGGTAAACACAGTTCTGCTGCACCGCATATGCAGCTTGAGATCTTCTCTCTCAGATCTCTTTTCTATCTCTATATTGTCTCTCTTACAATATACTCTTCCCTCTCTGTCAATCCTTGCAGATTGTTACAATACAAAATAACAGTAAGCTAACATACTACTCATGATCTAACTAGTTGGATGGCCTAAAATGCTCAAAATGCCAACCTTTTACAATACAAAATACATCCCCTTATAGGCGGCCAGAAGGTCTCGCCATTACAACACTGTGGTCCTGTCCCAACAGTAACCCAAACCCTAACTAGTGACAGTCGGCGTATCTATACTTTGAGGTAGCCGCTATCCATCACACCACAACTCTCTGCAGTCTTCCATGCTTCCCAGCACTGACCATGGGTACTATGCACCGCTTCCCATCACCACAGCTTCCTGCAGTCTTCCATGCTTCCCAGCGCTGACCATGGGTACCGGCGCTGCTTCCCTTGCTGTCCTTTGTCTTCAATACCTCAGCCTCGTTGCTCCTTTTTCTTTATGAGGGTAGCTGAACCCTCCTGTATTCCACCTCTTCCTTCAATGCAGTGGGTGAGCTCTCTCTTCTCGACCGCTCAGGTACCGTCGTATTCCTTGACTTCTCTGTCTTCTACGTCATGGTTTTTGGCTCTGATCTATAGCTAGAAACCTGCTACAGTGCCGTAGCTCTGCCTCTTATATCTCCCGCCAAAACTGTCTATCCGTCAAAATAGAAGCTTCTTCTGTAGCTGCGGGACCTTACTCCAATAGTCCCCTAACACTTACTTGTGGCTCGTCCCCGAGCCACTACCAGCGGGCTTCTCCTGCTGTAGCTTCTCCTTGGCTTCCTGCGAAGTCCATTGCAGCTTATCGCGAAGTCCTGCGACTTCCTTCTGCATCACCTCGACACGCTTTCGTGTCGAGTCAAGCAAAGCTTGAATAATACTGGCATCTTCTATTGCGTCAGTTTCCTCTCTGGTGGTAGTGACCTCCCTCACTTTCTGCTCAACCGTATCGACTAACTTAGTGATTTGCTCCTGATAGGGTTGAAGCAGGTTATTGATGTGGATCTCCTTTGTTCTTAATCGCTGCGCTTCTTGCTGCAAGCAGTTCATCTCCTTTGTCTTCCTCATCTTCTGAAGAGCTACTAAGCTCTTAATTTCTTCTTTCATTGCCTCCTTTTCTTCATTTTTACTTTCTTTCTCGCGGGAGATTTCTTCTCGTCGTTCTTCTGCTCTGCTTTCTTATCTTCAGTGATCAGCTCGGCTTTCTTCTTCTCCTTAGCAGAGATTTTGATGACATGTTCTACATCCTGCGCTTGATTCCTCAGCCTTGGAAATTGTCTTACCTATGATATTCCTAATTTCACAACCCTAGGCGGCGTCGTCATAGCGGGCATACGGCCACCAAGGTCGAAATGTCTTGGCATGTCTTCTAAAGGTTCCTTCTTGGACAGAATCCAATTGGTGGAATATCCTGGGCGTGCAATGGCTTTGAACTCTGGGAATCACAGCACTCTGTAACGGGGTGAACTCTGCACAGGAAACTCTTAATATCTTACTCTATAGCTCTCGGGTTTTTGCAAGTGTAACCCTCTCGAATGAACAATTTCTGCTTTTATGCCGAAGGAAACATCTGCTTTTATGCCGAAGGCAATAATCCCGGACACAACGGTCATCTAGACTGAACCCGTCGGTCGTAATGATTACCTGGACGAGAACACACCCGTCATCCGATCCTCAATAAATGCTGAAATCCAATCACGTTTCCCTCGAAGCGTGTGTGTACAGGCTCCGGTCTCGTCGAAGATTTTCCAAATCTGGAAACTTAATTATGCTGCTGCCAAATCTACGGTAAGGTGTACCGGTCATCTCTTCATTAACTGGCAGTCAGAAGGTGACTTGACTGGCCCTCTGTCGGTTGCAAAACTAGGTACGTGGCACAGGGAAACATCGCATTGTTGCGTTGCAACACCGCATCATCTGTGCAAACAAACAAGCGTTTTTTTTTAATACAAAATACAAAATACAAGCCACTGATGACTTGTGCAAAATGAACCAACCTTATGTGGTTCCTCATACTTATAATACCTGCCGGTGTAGACTAGTTCCCGGTGCGATGTCTCCTTTCAACTACACTGGACATCTGCACCACCACAAGCTGGCTAAGCTAGGGCTAAGAGGTGGGGTGGCTATCACTATAGAGCTTAAGCCTACTGCCATTAATCAATGTGGGAAGAATCTCCCCATTCAGCTGGCTGAGCTGAACGGTGCCTCCCTCTATAACTTGCTGTATCTAATATGGCCCCAGCCAATGCGTCTTGAACTTCCCTGGAAATTCAATGAATTTACTGTCATAGAGGAGTACTAGGTCTCCGATATGGAAAGTATTACTCTTAATGTGTCTGTCATGCCAAGCTTTTTCTCGTGCCTTCTGCACTTTTTGATGGAATTCGGTGATGAATCTGTCTTCCTCTAAGGCGAGCAGCTGTGCTAGCCTTTCCTCCACTCTGTCTGTATCAGTCATCCCAGTAATCTGAGCAATTCTTAAACTGGGAAGGATATACTCCATAGGCATAACAGCCTCCTATCCATACACCAAGCTGAAAGGTGTGTGTCCTGTAAGTTTCTTGCATGTGGTCCTATACGCCCATAATACAGTGTTAACTCTGAGGTCCCAATCATTCCTTTGGCTGTTGCAGATCTTAGTAAGAGTGTTTTCTAAAATCTTATTAAAGGCCTCCATTGTACCGTTATCCTGTGGGTGGTAGGGAGTGCTCTTATGGTGCTGAATCTGGAATTCTTCTGTTAAGGCCTCAATGGTGTGGTTCAAGAAATGTGTGCCTTGGTCGCTCATCAAAATTACGGGGCAGCCAAATCTACTGATGATGTTCTCAAAAAGGAACTGTGCGGCTGTAGCAGCATCACAATTTCTTACTGCTTTGGCCTCTGCCCATCTGGTAAGGTACTCTGTTCCAGTGATAATATATTTCGCACCGGTACGCTTTCCCGGTGGGTTGATAGGACCCACAAAGTCTATAGCCCACTTTTCAAATGCGCGCAGCGTAACCTGCGGTTGCAGTGGCATTTCATCGTGTCGTGAGGGTTTTCCTACCCTCTGGTAGATATCGCAGCATCTGCAAAAGTCCTTGGTGTCCTTATGCAACATAGGCCACCATAATCCTACATCTAGGATTTTCTGCGTAGTCGGCTTTCCTGCGAAATGACCTCCTGCGGTTCCTGAATGTGCCTCTCTGATAATAGCATTTTTTTCATGCGGCATCACACATCTGCGCAAAACTTCATCCGGTCCTAACTTGTATAGGTGTCCTACGGTCAGGGTGAAGTCTGCTGCTTTAACAACCAACTGCTTCTTTTGCTGCTTAGTGAACTCATCATGCGCTAATCCTGTAGTGAGAAAGTAAATAATATCAGCATAGTAGTGATCTACGATCTGGATAGAAAACAACTGCGCATCTGGCAAATTGTCCTCTAGGTTACTTGGCTCTTCTCCTGAGTCTATCTGCGACAGATGATCGGGTCCAGAATTCAATCTTCCTGGTTTAACAATGATTTCAAAATCATACTCCTGAAAGAGGAGTAACCATCTGCAGATTCTCCCCCCAACACTGGCTTATTGACCAGATACTTCAATGCGGAATGGTCAGTAGACATCTTGAACGAGGCACCCAATAGGTAGTGCCTGAACTTCTGCAGCGCATACACCATAGCTAAGCCTTCTCTTTCTGTCGTGGTGTAGTTCTTTTCTGTTGTTGATAGCTTTCTACTGGAGCATGCGATAGGATGATCAATATCCCCTTCTCCTGGTTGCGTTAAGACAACCCCTAGTGCGATGCCAGATGCATCCACATGTACATGAAATGGCTTAGTCCAGTCTGGAAATACTAGGATGGGCACTGTAACCATCTTTTCTTTAAGCGTGTCTAGACTCTGCTGACATTCCTCATTCCATAGGAATTTTACATCTTTCTTTAGCAATTTCTCCATTGGTGTTGTAATCTTTGCGTAGCCCTTGATGAACTTTCTGTAATACCCGGTATGACCAAGTACTATCCTCAGTTGCTTGACTGAGTTGGGTGCTGGAAGATTTACAATGATGGCAATCTTTGCAGGATCTACCATCAAGCCTTGTCTGCAAACAATGTGACCCAAAAAAAAACCAAATGGTGCACAAAATATACATTTTTTCAAGTTTAGAGAAATTTGGTACTGCCTACATTTCTCTAACATCAGTCTTAGATCTCCTATGTGCTTTTCAATTAGTCCAAATACAGTCCAATCATCAAAATATACTTCTAGGAACTTATGGATGTATTCCTTAAATACAACAACTACTACTCTAGAAAATATAGCTGGTGCATTCTTAAGACCAAAGGGCATTGCCGTATATTGGAACGAGCCCCATTCTATTGCAAAGGTGGTCTTGGATCGATCTTCTGGGTGTATTCTTATCTGATGATAGCCTGAAAAGCCATCATTGAAGGAGTAGACCTCCTGTCCTCCCACGTTGTCTAATACCTCATCAGTGAACGGTGTCAGAAATGGATCGTGAAGCGATGCATCATTGAGCTTGCGCAGATCGACAAAGATCCTGATGTCTCCTTTGGTTTTCTTCTCTTGTACGACCATGGGGCTAACCCATTCACTTTCTTCTACAGGCTCAATGATGCCTGCTGCTAGCATCTTATCGATCTCATCCTTTACTTTTTCTTTGTAGCGCGGATTTAATCTATATGGACGCTGTTTCACTGGTCTAGCATCCTCCTTCAATGGTATCCTCATGACTCCCAGTTCTTCGACTATTCCCTTCATCTCTATGAACTTGGTGGGAAATAGGTCCTGATAGTCATGTAACAAGTCTGCAATCTGTCCGACTGTTTCATCGTTCCAACAGTCTCCAATAGAGGCAAACTTAGGTTCTGTGTCTGTGCCAATATTGATTTTTTTTTATCTTGATGGGCTCTGTAATTGCTGGAGTTTCTAAATGTGGTCCCTCAACATTGCGAGTGCCTTCCGAATCCGGGATGTTGGTGTCGCGAGGATCTTCATCCTCCGCCTCTGGTTCAGATGCAAAATTATAACACTCTAACGCCTCTTTTAGCTGGATAGCCCACTCAGGTTGAGTTGATATTGATATGGTACAATCCTCAAATATCTTACTCTTTATTACTTGTAGGGCCTGATCAACACTTAGATACTCAGATTCAAAAGCGAAGGTGAGTAGGAAGCTGTCTATCATAAGTGGCCATGTTGTTGTTCCTTTGCGCAGTTCAGTCTCTGTATACCAGTTCCTTGGAACTGTATCCAAAGTATGAATGAATCGGTGAACCCATTCATCCTCGGGAATGTCCAACCAATTCTGTTCACATATTTGAATATGTGATCTGGGGTCACTCTCTCCTGTGTATTTCTGCTGGACATACTCTCCGTCAACAGAAAATCTGATCGCCATGAGTCTCTTAATATCATCCCATGACTCGATGTTCTCTTTATGTGCATACCACCATCTTGCAGATGTGGCTCGTACTGCAAGATCCATAGCTGCGGTCCTCTGCTCATGAGGGATCTGTTGTTCAAATTGCTCGAGAAAGTCCTGGATATCTGTTAGACCCTGAAAGGATGGAATCTCATTGATCTCTGCGTCAATCCATCGCAGTGACTTAGTCAAGTACGCGCATCTGCACGCTGAGACTTTGTGAAGTTTGTTCTGCCAGTTCTCTAGACCAACATCTGAATCTGATGCGCATGAGCTGTCGCATCGCCAACTAATATTCCCTTTTGCGGTTGGATTGATGTAGTCACTCTGGTTTGTGGTCATCTGATAGAGGCTTTCCATGTTACGTGCCTCCTCCTCTGCTTGGATAGGTTCAATATATCTAGGACCCTGAAAAGGATCCAACGGTGCGATGACCCGGATATGTGCATCCTCAAAGGTCATTTGTCTTCTCTTTAGGTCGATAACGGCCATGTTACCGATCGCCCAATCAATGCCTAGAAATGTTGGATATGGTCTACTATCGCCAATGATCTCTATAACTTCAAAGTCTGCAAAGCTGGGAACTCCGTCAATGTCAACTGGCACCTGTGGTAATCGACCCAGAGGTGATACACATTGTTGATTAGATAATCTCAGATGGATAGGCGATCTGATTAACTTAGGGCTACCCATCTGTTCCCATGTCTGCTTAGTTAGAACATTTACATCTGATCCCAGATCAAGGATCACCTCATCCATTTCAAATTCCCCAACCTGCGGTGTGAGTCGCATCTCTCTTCCCGTTCTTGTATGTCCTGTAATATTATGAACAGCACGTTGTGTACTGCTCATGGAAGAGGATGGCTGAGACTGATCTATAATAGGTTGAAGTTCCGTGATAGCTTGCTCATTTCTTACAAGTTTTAGACAACTCCGTAGGAAGGAATGTACACTTCCTATCATCTCATCCTCATCGCATCTTCCCGATGTGGTAGCCTGCGATGTCTGTACGAGGCTATCGCCACAAGGTGCTTGCTGCGGTACGCCCCTAGACGGCGGTACCTGCGATCCTGATTGCGTAAGGTCTTCAAAGAAATCCTTAGCTTCCTGAAATGTCTGTTTGTTCTTCTGCAGGTCGAGTGGTGTTGCTTTATTAGGAGCTCTGCGTACCCACTCTTGACCTGCATTCTTTTCCATCTCGTTCGATGTCCCACTAGTAGAAACACTGCTGCGAGTCACAATATTTACTCTTGGTTCTGGCTCTTCCTATTCAGCAGCAATAAGCTGGATGTTCTGGTGTGCTGCTGGCTTAGGTTCTCTGATCTTAGCTATCAAGGTAGGACACTCCTCTATAGTATTATCATAAGATTTGCAGTAGTTACAAGTAGTAGTGGGGCTCTAACAGTCCCTAGCATAGTGTCCTACAACTCCGCAGTTGTAACAAGTAACTGGTCTGCGACCATGGCCAAAACCTTCTCCTTTGCCGAAGCCTTCTCCTCGTGCAAAGCCTCCTCCCCAGCCTCGTCCTCTGAATCCTCCTCCATGGCCTCCATAAGTCGGATCATGCTGTGGTCCTGCTGCTGGACCCTATGTCTCTGACTGGACTCTGTACAAATCTTGCTTTGCTCCAACCATGAGATCATAGGCTCTGCAGTCGTGTTCATCATGGCCTACAGACTTGTAGAAGACGCAGTATAAGTTCTTAGGTGTCTGCATGTACTTCTGAAGTAGAGGGCACTGGTGAGGTAGATGTCCTCGTGTTTTGCATATTTCACACCACGGTCTGTGGGTCTGTGTTAAGGGGTTTGGAGCCCATGTCACTATATATTCTACAAAGACCGAAAAATTGTCTTTACTATGGCCTTGTGCTTTACATTTTACGCACCATATGTCTTGCGCAACCTCTTTCCCTTTCTTAAGCTCATGCAACTGTAATGTGAGATTAGCCAACTGGTTTTGTAAAGTTGCCAGGCCTGTACTGCTCTCAGCTAGAGGTGAAGCATCTAGTTTCATCGCCATCTCCAATGCGTCATCCTGTGTCTGGAGTTTCTGCTGCATTAACGGCAGTCTGATGTGAGGGAGCAGCGCTGCAATAAACCATTTATTATGCTGCTCTGGTGCGAACTCGAAACTGACTTGGTCGATAAGGGCTTTGAATTTCTGATCAAAGTCCCACACCGACTCTGTAGGTAACTGATTGATGTCTTTGAGTTCTGTTATACAATGTGACTCAGACTTAGTTTTCTTAAACTCTTTAATCATGGTGGTATTGACCTGGACAAGTGTCCTGGGTACTGTGGTATACTTTATATACCATGTTAAGGCTCGATCTCGTAGTGTGGTGACCAACTGTACAAGTTTAAGGTTATCCTCATTGATTGCTTTAATGGTCCACATGGCTTCACATAGAAACCAATGCTGCTCTGGGTCTTCTTCCCCTGTTCCCTTAAATATAGGTAGCTTCATATCATCCCCCATTCTATTTCTACATGGTGGATGTTTATTTACTGTGTTACTACCACTCGACGGTGTAGGTGGAGGTGATGTAGCGGTGGTAGGTACTGTCTGTGAGCTACTGGATGGGGTTCCTACGGGATTGTTCTGAGTCTCAGCCTGTTTCAGTGGGGTGTAAGGGTGGTAAGGGATACCCCCCTCTGTTCCTTCTGTGGTACTATGACTCTGCTATCTAGTATTATCTGAACTGTCTTCAAATATTGGAGATCTAAAATCTATTTTATACTTCTTTCCAGTACGTGTTCGTCCAATGTCATCAAAATCACTTTCAAACTCTTGTGACATTACTATTTCTACTTATTCATTTGAAACTAGATCCATTGTTCCTTTTTCATGTAATAGCATCTTAATGGACAAGTTTAAAGATCTTAGGTACTTACCACGATATCCTTTGAAGAAGTAGCACTCAGCCTCGCTGAAGCTTTTCATTTGGTCAACTGCAAACTCTGTGACGAAGCCTTCTAGCAAACTCGCAAGCCAGAAGTCTACTGCCCTCGTGATAGGGTTATCCAGTTTCTTCACGGTCTGAATTAGCTCCGGTGTCCAAACAATGTCTCTTTTCTTTTTGAATATACCTGTATCAGTTAACTTTGATAACCACTTGTAAAGCTCGTTCCCTAAGGTCGCAAAAAATATCACATGGATGTCTGTAATGATATGTTTTTGTAACCGAGCCTCTGTGTTCATTTTAGGACTCCTGTTCTCTCGTTCAGCAAACTCTTTCTGGTTAGACCAAACCCACTCATTGAGTTCGTCTCTAGTAGGGCGCCACCAGAACATCAGTGCTCTGTTTGTTCAAAGCCGGCAATGGAACCATTTGTTGGCTATCATGGGCAGACCCGGGTTTACTGTTTTAACCAAAAACACCCCTAGCTCACTGGCCCTTTTGGCAACAGACCGCGAAGCGGCCTGAAGTCTCACCCGAAGTGATTCTAATGGGTTGGCCAAGGACTCAAGCGTCTTGTACCAGGTTCTATGGTGGCCTACATGCGACTCGCAGCTCTGCTAGCTGCGAGGCCTCTTTCTCTGCGCATCGCGTGACCCTCCTGCACGCGTTGCATGATGTCCTCATATCGCAGGCCTTCTGACCACGAGATCTCTTTCTTCCTGTTGTGCGGTCCCTTTCTACGTCGTGCAACTTCCACTGACTCGCGATGGCCCCAGCCTTATCGCCTCGCTGTGCACCCAGCGACACGTAACTTCCTCTCCAACGCTAAGTCCTTAACCTACGGTATCATGCACCGCAGCTCCTCTGCCGGTGCAGTGTCGCCTCCCTGCGATATCCTACTCCCGCGGCTTAGTGCACTTAGCGTTGTTCGTGTCAACTTGCAGGACTCAACATACCAGACTGTTTAACACTGTGACTAGTGACTGTTCAAGGAAAGCATAAATGAACCTGCATACAACATGCCAAAGACTTCAAATTATGCTATCCTTCTATGTTACTGTGAACTAAACGACGCATTCATACATTCAACTGTAAACAAGGTTCATATAATAACTAACAAATGCAACAAATAAACACAACACATGAATCAATCGCATAACACTTGATTTTAACGTGGTTCACCTCCAGGATGGAAGTTACGTCCACAGAACTGTGTTTCTATCATAGCTCAGGGGAAGGTAAACACAGTTCTGCTGCACCGCATATGCAGCTTGAGATCTTCTCTCTCAGATCTCTTTTCTATCTCTATATTGTCTCTCTTACAATATACTCTTCCCTCTCTATCAATCCCTGCGGATTTTTACAATACAAAATAACACTAAGTTAACAGACTACTCATGATCTGACTAGCTGGATGGCCTAAAATGCTCTAAATGCCAACCTTTTACAATACAAAATACATCCCCTTATAGGCGGCCCGAAGGTCTCGCCATTACAACACTGTGGGCCTGTCCCAATAGTAACCCAAACCCTAACTAGTGACAGTCGACATATCTGTACTTTGAGGTAGTCGCTATCCTTCACACCATAGCTCTCTGCAGTATTCCATGCTTCCCAGCACTGACCATGGGTACTATGCACCGCTTCCCATCACCGCAGCTTCCTGCAGTCTTCCATGCTTCCCAGCGCTGACCATGGGTACCGGCGCTGCTTCCCTTGCTGAGCTTTGTCTTCAATACCTCGGCCTCGTTGCTCCTTTTCCTTTACGAGGGTAGCTGAATCCTCCTGTCTTCTGCCGCTGCCTTCAATGCAGTGGGTGAGCTCTCTCTTCTCGGCCGCTCAGGTATCGTCGTCTTCCTTGACTTCTCTGTCTTCTACGTCATGGTTTTCGGCTTTGATCTGTAGCTAGAAACCTACTACAGTGCCATAGCTCTACCTCTTATATCTCCGCCAAAACTGTCTATCCGTCAAAATAGCAGCTTCTTCTGTAGCTGCGGGACCTTACTCCAACAGTTTCCCATTTTTCTCCATGGTCGGGAAGTCATTTTTGTGTTGCTTGGCGAATGGGAGAAGAGATCCACAACTTTGGGGGTTTTAAGAGGATGCTTTCCTTTCCTAACATAGTTGAGCTTGCTGGGCGTTTTCCCCCTCCTGATTTCTTTTGTTTCCTCATTGATCCACAACTAGAAATTCATTTGTGTGTTGCTTTTTTTGTTAGGGAGCCAATATTTCCCGATTTGTGGGTGAATGGAGGTTGTTTTTTCCCCTACTATGCCCAGAAACATTTTCTAAGTTCAGATGTACAATTTTGGGTGTTTGTGGTGGTTGAGTTGCTCCCATATTGCCCAAGAATGATTCCTGGAGTTGATTTTCTCCTGTGAGTTATTTTTCCCCGTCTGTCGTTTCTGTTTGTGGTTCCTAGGATGTTTTGTTCTTACCCAGCAATTGTATTTTGCTGTGAAGTGCATGCTTTTGTTGAATTGGCTGAGTAAGTCCAAGGAACCCATTTGTTAGGTGATTCACTTTGTTTGGATGTGATTGTTGGCTTGGATGAGTAGGTCCAAGGCCCCCATGTTATTGGATTGTTGCCCTAATAATTTGTGAAACCCAACTGTGTGTTGGATTGACTATGGGTGTATGGTCTTGCTATGTGTAAGCTTGTTGTTCCCTATTTTCTTGTGGAAATCATGCCCAACTCGAGGGTGCAAGTGGCGCTGAGAGATTGATGAGCACACTAGCCTATGGTTGGGGTGGAACATTGTAGCAACATAGCTAGTTGCGGGGAAGATTCTTCTTAAGATAAGTATTATTTGTGTATTTAATTTCTGCAACTGTATTACTATGAACATGTTGAATGCTTGAATGAATGTGTTTTTATTCCAATGTCTATTTCATGTATAATGCATCTATGTATGTTTTAATTCAATGCATTTTTATTATCATGTTCATGGGCCTAGATCTCCCGTTTGACAACAACAATAGTGTTGGTCACATCCTCTCCATTGTCAGGATGAGGGGTGGGGAAATGCCAGTGTGGTATCAGAGAAATGGTTGTAGCATTGGGCCTCAATGGGCCAAGAAGAGTAGTTGAAATAGGTTAGAATCACCTTCCGTGGTCACCAGGAAAAGAAGCAGACATAGAAAATTTTCTAAGTGTTGGAATAATTTCCATGTCGGTTGAATTGGCCGAGTTTCGTCGATGCATAACGGCTTAACTGGCTGAGTTGAGCCGATACATGTCGGCATGAAAGGCCAAGCTTCGCCGATGTCGAAAGAGAATCAGATTTTTTTTAAAAATATTTTAAGTATGAATGTGTCGGCTGGGTTAGCTGAGTTGAGCCGACACATGTTGGTTGGGTTAGCTAAGTGGAGCTGACGAAGATGGCAACAACCGTGTCGGCTGCATTGGCGGAGTTGATCCAATGCATGTCGGCATGAAAGGCAGAGTTGAGCCGACGAAGAGGAAGAAAAGAAAACTTCTTGAAAATTTCCTAAGTGTTGAAAAATCGGCAAAAGTTGGCGGTTTTTCCGATACATCGGTTTAGTTTGGTAAGTTTCACTAATACACATCGGGAGAACTTGGCGAGTTGAGCTGATGACAGGAAAAAGGGAAGAATTTTTTTTGGAATTTTTTTAAGTATGGGCCGTGTCAACAAAACTTGGGGAATTTTTTCGATGCATGTTGAAACAAATCAGTGAGTTCCATCGATACGTGTCGGGAGAACTCAATGAGTTTCGTTGATATGTGTTAGATGAAAAAGTGGAGTTTCACTGATGCCGAGGAAAGAAAGAAAAAAATCAAAATTTTCGTAAGTGCCAAAATTTCCCCCGTCGGCAAGAAAAGACAAGTTTTTGCCAATACGTCAGAAGAAAACAACAAGTTTTACCAATCGGAAGGAAACTGCGAGTTTTTTCCGATCGGAAGGAAAGAACGAGTTTTGCCAATCGAAAGAACTGAATGAGTTTTTCCGATGTGTTGAAAGAAAATTCAAAATTTTCCTGATAAGTCAGAAGGGTTGGTGAGTTTTACCGATCGAGTGAAAATGGCTAGTTTGTTGATACGTGTCAGGAAAATCCCCCTTGACCCTCATCGTCCCCTTGAGACAGTCATTGTTGTGGAAGAAAAGTATATGTTTTGACAAGCTATCAACATATGATTTTTCCAAATGCAGGTAAGTGAATTATAAATTCATGAGAATGTTATACAACTAAAAATGGTGTTCCTAAACACATTTTACAGAGTTGCAAAGAGGAAAATAAAAGGCTGGTTAAGGCTCTGGTAGAGAAAAACCAGTTGACTACAGTCATGCTACAGTGTTTGGCGGACCTCCAAAGGAAGATAAAATATGGGCATTAGTTAACAGAGATAGAAGGGAGTAGGAGAAATTCCCACAAGAAGGATGTGAAGCTTGACCCAAGGAAGAGAGGTTTCAAACCTTCTCACCTCCTAAATTAGCAAAGGAAGACATCACAAGCTATGATTAAGCCAGCTAGAGTGATGAGGGAAAGGTCCAGGAACCCACTCAAGTGTTGAGCATGTGGAGGAGACCATCTGATTAAGTATTGTCCACATCAGAGTGGGAATAAAGGTCAAGTCCCTAGTAACCAAGAAGATGAAGCTCTAGGTCAAGAAGCAAAGACCATTCCTAAAAATTGTGCAAGTTTAGAAGACCACCAGGAATATCATCAATCAACCATGGTGGAGGTTGAGGGTGAGATTGTTGGGCATATTGTTTATGTTTTGATTAACTTGCTATATCATCCCTGGACTTATTGAGATGTGCACTTTGAATAAGTCAAAGTGTAGAATATTATGATTATTCCAACTAGCCACTGTAACCAAGAAGAAGGTTAGTAAGGTGGTTAGGAAATGTCCATTGGTTATGAATGGTCGTTCACTTATGAAGATCTGAATGTTCTACCACTTGGTTCTTATGACACTCTGATCAGAATGGATTGGTTAGAAGCACATAGAGAAAAGCTTGATTATTACAACAAGACTTTTGAGTGCTTGGATGAAGAAGGCAACCTGAGGGTTGTGAAAGGAATTCTAGAAGTGATCTCCAATAGGCAGATTTCAGCAATGTAGCTAAAGAAGTTCTATGGGAAAGGTTGCAGAGTGTATGCAACTCATGTTTTGGAGGTAGCAGAGAATTATACTCCTAGGTTGGAGGACTTTCATGTGTTGCAGCAATTTATGAGTGTTGAAAAATCGGCAAAAGTTGGTGAGTTTGCCTATACATTGGCTGAGTTTGGTAAGTTTCATTGATACTCATCGGGAGAACTTGGCGAGTTGAGCCGATAATAGGAAAAAGGGAAGAATTTTATTTGGAATTTTTCTAAGTATGGACTGTGTCGGCAAAACGTGGGGAATTTCACTGATGCATGTCAGAACAAATCAGTGAGTTCCTCTGATATGTGTCAGGCAGACTCAATGAGTTTTGTCGATACGTGTTGGACGGAAAAGTGGAGTTTCACTAATGCCAAGGAAAGAAAGAAAAAAAATTCAAAATTTTTGTAAGTGCTAAAATTTCCCCTATCGGCAAGAAAAGACGAGTTTTTACCAATACGTCGAAAGGAAATGACGATTTTTGCCAATCAGAAGGAAAATGCGAGTTTTTCTGATCGGAAGGAAACAACGAGTTTTGTTGATTGGAAGAACTGGATGAGTTTTTCCAATGTGTCGAAAGCAAAGTCGGAATTTCACCAACACGTCGAAAGGGTTGGTGAGTTTTACCGATCGGGTGAAAATGGCTAGTTTTTCGATACGTGTCAGGAAAATTCCCCTTGACCCCTGTCATCCCCTTGAGACAATCATTGTCGTGGAAGAAAAGTATATGTTTTGACAAGTTGTCAACATATGATTTTTCCAAATGCAGTTAAGTGAATTATAAATTCATGAGAATGTTATGCAGCTAACAATGGTGTTCCTAAACATATTTTACAAAGTTGTAGAGAGGAAAATAAAAGGATGGTTAAGGCTCTGGTAGAGAAAAACCAGTTGACTACAATCATGCTACAGAGTTTGGAAGACCTCCAAAGGAAGATAAACTTTGGGCATCAATTAACAGAGATAGAATGGAGTAGGAGAAATTCCCACAAGAAGGATGTGAAGCTTGACCCAAGGAAGAGAGGTTTCAAACCTTCTCACCTCCTAAATAAGCAAAGGTAGACATCACAAGCTGTGATTAAGCCAACTAGAGTGATGAGGGAAAGGTCCAGGAACCCACTCAAGTGTTGAGGATGTGGAGGAGACCATCTAATTAAGTATTGTCCACATCAGAGTGTGAATAAGGTTCAAGTCCCCAGTAACCAAGAAGATGAAGCTGTGGTTCAGGAAGCAAAGACCATTCCTAAAAATTGTGCAGGTTTAGAAGACCACCAGGAAGGTCATCAATCAACCATGGTGGAGATTGAGGGTGATATTGTTGGGCAGATTGTTTCTATTTTGATTAACCTGCTATATCACCCATGGACTTATTGAGATGTGCAATTTGAATAAGTCAAAGCATAGAATATCATGATTAGTCCAACTAACCACTGTAACTAAGAAGAAGGTCAATAAGGTGGTTAGGAAATGTCCATTGGTTATGAATGGTTGTTCACTTATGAAGATTTGAATGTTCTACCACTTGGTTCTTATGACACTCTGATCAGAATGGATTGGTTAGAAGCACATAGAGAAAAGATTGATTATTACAACAAGACTTTTGAGTGCTTGGATGAAGAAGGCAACCTAAGGTTTGTGAAATGAATTCTAGAAGTGATCTCTAGTAGGAAGATTTCAGCAATGTAGCTGAAGAAGTTCTATGGGAAAGGTTGCAGAGTGTATGCAACTCATGTTTTGGAGGCAACAGAGAATGATACTCCTAGGCTGGAGGGCTTTCATGTGTTGTAGGGTTTCCTCCAAAGAGGGACATCGATTTTACAATTGAACTTGTGCTAGGCAAAGCACCAATGTCCAAGACACCCTACAGGGTGAGTACACCAGAAATTATAGAGCTAAAGATGTAGTTGAAAGAGTTGTGGGAAAAGAACTATATCATGCCAAGTATGTCCCCGTGGGGAGCACCATTTTGGTTTGAGAAAGAGAAAGATGATACACACAAGTTATGTATTGATTACATACATTTGAACAAATTCACTGTGAAGAACAAGTACCCTTTTCTAGGATTGATGAACTATTTGATCAATTGAGAGGAGCAAAGGTGTTTTCCAAGAATGACTTAAGGTCTGGTTACCATGAGGTAAGAATCAAGGATTAAGATATACATAAGACAACCTTCAGAACAAGGTATGTACCTTATGAGTTTGTAGTGGTACCATTTGGTTTCACAAATGCACTAGCTACATTCATGTGCCTCATGAATAATGTTTTCAGTGAGTTTTGGATAGGTTAGTTCTTGTTCTCCTTGATTGCATCCTTATTTATTCTAAGAATGAGAAGAACATGTGGAACATTTGAGGATGACTTTGAAATTGCTCAGGAAGCATAAGTTGTATGCAAGGTTGAGCAAGTGTGACTTCTATATAGATAGAATTCATTATTTGGGTCACAGTATCTCAGGTAAAGGAATATCTGTAGATCCTAAAAAGATTGAGGCCATGAGGAGTTGGCCTACTCCAAGAAAGTTAATAGATGTAATATATTTTGTGGGACTTGCAGGATATTGCAAGAGGTTCACTGAAGGATATTATGCAGGTAAAGTTGAGTCAATGTATAGGCTAAGGAAGTTTGCATGTGAACTTGTAGTTCCATGAGGAAATGGCCCTTGTGTGTATCGGCATACACATAAGGACTTCCTGAAGACTACAGGTAGAATGACCTGAGAAGAGAAGTATGGGTGTGCCCATTGAAACCCAGGGCATGAAGCTACCATGAGCCATGAGAAGGATCTCATGACTGAGAACAAATGATTGTAACTTCAGATTGCAAGTTTTTATGTTGATTATGGGAGGTTGTAATCTCCTATGATGATTTTGAATCATGCTAACAATATGCCATGTCTTGCATTGCTTGATGTCTGAAGTTTCCTATTGCTAACTGTGACTGTTTGGCTGATTTAAAATTGTGTCAAGATGACATGTTGTATGTGGATGACCAGGTTTTGGGCAGCATGTGTAAGTAGGGGATAAGTACTTCCACTTGCAAAATCCAAACAATATGAGGATGGCCTCATTGTTGCAAAATCTGATTTTCTACAGGAAGCAAGATTGTGAACTCAGATTTTTATTTGACTATCAATGTTATTGATTGTTCAATATTTGGGAAATCATGTATGCATGAAATAGATTTGAAAATCTATGATTGAAATTTTTATGATGAAATCTCATATGAACTGCATACTTGTATGTAATGCAGGTGAGATGATGGAAGTATGCCCCTGGAGTACATAGCTTCTCGGAAGGAAGTGTTTGGGATACATAACTCCTTGGAAGGATGTACTGGGTGTACATGGCTCCTTGGAAGGATGTACTGAGTGTACATAGCTTCTCGGAGGAATGTGCTTGGAATAGGTTTGGAAACCTATAATTGAATTTTTTTATGATGACATCTCATATGAAGTGCATGCTTGTATGTAATGCAGGTGAGATGATGAAAATATGTACAGGGTGTACATGGCTCCTCGGAAGGATGTACTAGGTATATATAGATTCTCGGAGGGATGTGTTTGGAATAGGTTTGGAAACTTGTGATTGAAATTTTTTATGATGACATCTCATATGAATTGCATGCTTCTATGTAACACAGGTGAGATGATGAAAATATGTACTGGACGTACATGTCTCCTCGGAAGGATGTACTGGGATACATAGCTTCTCAAAGGGATGTGTTGGAATAGGTTTGAAAACCTATGATTGAAATTTTATGATGACATCTGATGTAAACTGCATGTCTGTATGCAACGCAGGTGAGATGATGAAACATGTACATGGAGTACATGGTTCCTATGGAAGGATGTACTTGGGTACATATCCTCTGCCCCCTACCAGCTAGGCACCAGTATGCATCACTGGGGACGCCTAGGGTGTAATACATCTGGTTAGACTTCTTTCCGCACACATTCACACCATAAGGGGACTATCATGAGAGTGGGGGCTCAGTGAAGAGAAAAAACCCTAGGTATTATGATGTCTGGAAAGGAAGTGCTTGAGCATTGGTAAGGACTTAGAGGAGGTGCCAGGCCCTTAGACTAGAGCTATCATTAAGCACCCAAGGAGGTGTTAGGCTTTGAAGTGGGGCTGAACAGATCTCGGTTGAGAGATGATATACAGATAAGTATTGGATTAATTGGAAAATACTAGTTGATTTTCTGTAATTACACATGTGCACAATGATTCAGCTAAGATTTTGAAAATCTTGTTAAGAAATAAATCCTACAAAAATGAATATGACATGTGAATTAATCTGTTACGGTGCCTGGAAAGGAAGCGCCTGAGCATTGGTGAGCACTGGAAAAGGTGTTAGGCCTATAATCTAGAGCTGCCATTGAGAACCCAATGAGTTCTTAGGATCTGAAGCAGGGGCTAACTAGATCTCGGTTGAGATATGCTATACAGATAAGTACTTGGTTTACTTATCAAAATTTTGTTGTTGTTGATATTCTGTAAATATACATGAGCATATGATGCCACCATGGTTTTGAAAATCTTGTTATAGATTACATCCTATAGGAATGAATCTGACATGTGAATTAAATTCATTGTGGTGTTCAGAAGGGAAGCACCTGAGCTTGGTAATCACCTAGAGGAGGTGCAGGCTCTTGAGCAGAACTACCATTGAAGCACTCGAAGAGGTGTTGGGCTCAAGAACAGAGCTGTCAAACTTCAGTTGAGAGGTATTTTTAGGTGATCTGAGGCTTGTAAAAATCGAGCTACCTTTTAATGCACACCTAGGCATGGGGTGGGGCAGGGTTGTGAGTGCCATGGTTGTATAAAGACAAGTTGGATACCTATGGAACCAAAAGGAAATACTTATGTAGATAAGTATTTGGTTCACTTGGCAACTTCTTGTTGATTTTATGTCAATATACATGTGCATGTGATTCATATATGATTTTGGAAAATATTGTGAATACTAAAAGGGGAATTGACTCATTTCTTGGGGCTTGAGCATAGGTATTGTTGGTTGCCAAAGACATTGGAAATGTTCCAAGATGAGGAGAAGGATTCTCCAAGACCCAAAACAATTTCCTGCGGTGTGTACTAATGCATGCAATCAAGGTCTTGGAGGAATTCGTATGTAAGGCAACCACGAAGTGGAACCAAGGAGGAGTTCCAGATCGTACCATTGGATAGGTGAACACGCATAGGAAGCAACACGGTCCTGATATGGCTACATGGGAGCAGGAGGATGCCATGCGATTGGCACACCCAATTTTTTGTTCAATTTTGCAGAGCACTAAGGGCGGTGCCAGTGTAGTATTTTGTTAAATTTTTGTAAAGCACTGAGGACAGTGCTATTGAAGGGGGAGGGGAATACAACACCTCGTTTTTGACCCAATGATATTGAATAGAATATGATTTAAATAGCCTTAATAAATAGTGGCGTGGATCTCAAGGTAAAGGCCCCACCATGGATTTAGTATTTTATGTTTCGGAAATTAAAATCGATGCCGACCGTTTATGTGCTAGCCAGGAACAATATGTTTTGAGACATCATGTAACTATGCAATTAATAAAAATATCACAACTAGCTATGCATCGCAACGTTAAAGAGATGGGGGCATGATTTCATAAGGAATAGGGAGGGGGGAATATTCAAACCCTTTAGCCAATGGGGAAAAGCCAAATGTCAAAGGGAAAACCCATCATTTGTCAAATACCCATTTTATCCTTTTGTGCCCAGTCATCTAGAAGTGGTTGAAGAAGTTACTTCCTTGGGATGGGAAAGGTATGGAAGTCAAATTCGAATTTGGGAAGCCACCCATTTTTGGAAAACATGTTTTTGACCTCTTGGGCAAATAAATGCTTGGAAATGCATGCCCAAGCTATTATTCATCCATATATTTCATTCCTCACTAAATTTTCTCATGGAGATTGTGATATCTCACGCAGTTGAAGCTTGCTGATCTCTCTCCCTCACGATTTGCTATCGTTTCTTCATTTCTCCATGCCCATAATTCATTTTCTGTGATTGTTGGGTGAATGGGAAGAAAGGGGCCACAATTTTGGGGTTTGAGGAGGATGTTTCTACCCTTGTGAGAAAGTTGGGATCTTCCCCATGTTTTTCTGTAGTTTCCCATTTTTCTCCATGGCTGGGAAGTCGTTTCTATGTCACTCAGCGAATAGGAGAAGAGACCCACAATTTTGGGGGTTTTAAGAGTATGTTTTCCTTTCCTAACGCAGTTGAGCTTGATTGGCATTTTTTAGCTGATTTATTTTGTTTCCTCATTGTTCCACACCTAGAAATTCATTTGTGTGTTGCTTATTGGTTAGGGAGCCAAGATTTCTCGATTTGTGGGTGAATGGAGGTCGTTTTTTCCCCTGGTATGCCAAAAAACGTTTTCTAAGTTCAGATGTACAATTTTGGGGGTTTATGGTGGTTGAGTTGCTCCCATATTTCCCAAGAATGATTCTTAGACTTGATTTTCTCTCGTGGATTATTTTTCCCCATCTGTCATTTCTGTTTGTGGTTCCCAGGACATTTTCTCCTTACACAGCAATTGTATTTTGTTGTGAAGTGCATGATTATGTTGACTTGGTTGAGTAAGTGCAAGGAACCTGTCTATTAGATTGTTGACTGTGTTTGGATGTGATTGTTGGCTTGGATGAGTAGGTCCAAGGCCCCCATGTTATTGGCTCATTGCCCGAATAGTCTATGAAACCCAACTATGTGTTGGATTGACTATGGGTGTATGGTCTTGTTGTGTGTAAGCCTATTGTTCCCTAGTTCCTTGTCAAAATCATGCCCATCTCGGGGGTGGCAATGGTGTTGAGAGATTGATGAGCACACTGGCCTATGGTTGGGTGGAACGTTGCAGCGACATAGCTAGTTGCGGGGAATCTTCTTCTCAAGATAAGTATTATTTGTGTATTTAATTTCCACAACTGCATTTGTTTTATGAATTACTATGAACATGTTGAATGCTTGAATGAATTTGTTTTTCTTCTGAGGTTTATTTCATGTATAATGAATCTATATATGTTTTTAATTCAATGCATTTTTATTATAAAGTTCATGGGGCTAAATCGCTCGTTTGACATCAACAACAGTGTAGGTCATGTCCTCTCCATTGTTGGGATGAGGGGTGGGGACGTGACATCCAACTTATGAGGAAACTTTTATGGCCCCTTGTTCAAGTGTGAAATACTTAGAAAGTGTAGGAATTTGACAAAGATTATATATTTTTATGATCTTTATAGCCTTATAACCAGTGTAACACGTCATTTTTCAAATAACCTAATAAGGTGCTACACCCTTTGAGAACTACTCTAATGTGATGGACAACACACTCTTATTTCTAGGTCAATGTCAAAAGGAGATTCATGCTACACATTGCTCTTCTTAATAATTGGAGAAATACGAGGGAATAAGAACTGAATATTCAAAACTAGATGCATCCCAAGGTGTAGTCCAAAATAAGCTTGAAGACATTGTCATTACTCTATTTAGTGATGGTGTATGGATTTCGTCGTAGTGGTATGATATTACAACATGGACCCTAGTATATTTCCTTTTGGATATGGAGACAACACTCTTTCACAACTAAAATGTTAAGTGGCACACAATCCTTGTGATGTCATTTTTAAAAATTTATTTAAGGTTTGTCATGGAATACCATTAACTTGGAATTTAACATTATGAATTTTCTGCACTACTTTCTGAACGTCTTTGTATGTAGAGAAACAAGTGCCTATAGCTAGAGGAGAGGGATAGGAAATATCCATTTGGTGTCACATGTTGGAAATTCAAAGTTGTCTTCAAATGGACTATATTGTGTCATGTTATGTGAGCATGGTTGTATAATAGCTAAATTTCATCCAAAGTGGGAAAGGGTTGATGATTATACATGCAAAGAAAGTATATAAGGGTCTCTAGTTCACAAATTTTGTCGATCCACAAGTATGATAATAAAACACTGATGTGAATCAAGTAGGTAGTGTAAAAATTGTTATGAACCAATATCCTTAAAATAACATAAGATTTAGCAAAATTGCACATCATGTATAGAATGTAAATGTGGAGCACAAATCCAATATATATAAGAAATATAAGTAACACAATAACTCCTTAATAATAGGATATCCTTCTCTAATTTCCCCAAGATATTCACATAATCCTTTCACCTCTTCTCAACAATGACTACATTACCTCTATATATACATATTCACTCATTGTACATGTGGTTCCTTCATTAGGTACGACCACTGTTACATATTCATTTACATCAATACATATACACTTAGTTCTATATAGCCCCATTTATTCCCTCCTTGGGGTCATATCATATACATTTAACCCCATATATGACCCCCCTTGGGCCATATCAAAACATTTCCTTGAATTCTTCAAAGGATTTCCATTACACCATCTTCCTTTGAAATATGATCTCGACATTTCCAGATGAGAGATTAGAGAGTGTGTAATGTGAGAGAATTCGAAGATAAATATTTTACAAAAATTTCCTAATCGTAGAAAAAAATGCATTCTCCAACTTTACATGCATTTATGGTACCTAATATGCCTCACAAAAAATATGCATTCTCTAAGTTCACATGCATCTTGTGGTTGTTCAAGGACTTTACAGATGGATAGTTGTTGCATGTCTTCATCCCATGTCCCACTAAAAATCAACACATACTACTGATAAATCATGAAAAAGCTATACATAATGGTCATAGAACATTGTTCACAAGGCACATGAATGTTACAAGAGAATTAGTTAATAAGGACAATTCAACCACTCATATCACATGTACTTATATTTGCACTCGATCTTTCTAGCTTGGAGATAAGTTAATATAACCTCTACAATATGGTTTAGATGTATCCATTTGGGTATTTTCCTTTTTAAGTAACTTTGGCAGATCATTTACTACTAAATACCTAACCTTGCTTCCTACATGAAACTAGTAATATAAAATCAATTCCCACTTCTTCCTCAAGCCTATTGATCCTTGTGAATTTATAAATAGATTATACAAATTTGTATATACAATATAACATGTTATATTGTAAAGTGTCGAATCACATGATGTTTTTCCTAAAATAGTAACAAAAATAGAACTTTTATTTTAGTACAACAAGTTAATCCAACAAAACCATAAGTTATGTCTTGGTAAATGTTTAACCATTTGGCCCATTTGCAATGAATTTCATTTCCACAATATCTTCCTCAACTTACTAGGAACCTTTTCCCATTCAAATTCAACCATTCATGGTTGATGGAAGATGAATTCAAAAACTTGGTTCGTGAAGTATGGAGAAAATATGATGTTGGAAAAGAGGCTTCGACCTCACATATGCTTTTTCAAAAACTAAAACATTTGGAACAGGTGGTTCAAAAATGGGAAAGAGATAGGAAAAAATCCCAAATGG
This sequence comes from Pseudotsuga menziesii, assembly GCA_001517045.1. Classification (NCBI taxonomy): domain Eukaryota; kingdom Viridiplantae; phylum Streptophyta; class Pinopsida; order Pinales; family Pinaceae; genus Pseudotsuga; species Pseudotsuga menziesii. The sequence continues at coordinate 368,867 of LPNX011092386.1, read as the reverse complement.
AGGATTTGTTGAGAATAGAAGCCCAAAGCCAGAATTTAACTATAGTCAAATATCTCGGGCTCTCTCTCCTCTCATATTCGAGAACCATTGGTAGTTCTAGAACAGGAAAAAATGAAAAATATTAGATTGGAGGAAGAGACATGGCGTCTCAAAATAAAGGTTATCTAGGCCTCATTGGGAGACCAAAACAATAAAATTTTCCACAAATATGTATAATGACATAAAGTCCATAATTCAATATGGTCTCTTATGAATGATGAAGTCTCATGGATTGGGGACATGGACTCTTTACTGAAAGAAGAAGTTTAATACTATCAATCATATTATCAAGACCCGAGTTATTTTTTTATTATCAAACATATTAAATTAACAAAGGAACATCCTTGATTATTTGCAAAGGAATATGGGGCATGTGTGATGAAATCGGTTACAATGGATGAGATATTGAAGGTGCTAAAAGGATTTTCCAAATCAAATAGTCTAGGGTTGGATGGATAGACTTTTGAGATATTTTTGGAACTTTTTGACATCATAGATGCATAAATCCTGGCTATGGTGGAAGAGACAACATTATCAGGTAAGGTTTCAATGGCTCTTAACTCCACCTTTATTGTATTAATTCCAAAAACATCGAATCCATAAACTTTTCGGAATTTCATGCCCATTTCATTATGTAACTTAGTATACAAAATTATAGAAAAGGTAATAGCTCAAAGAATCAAACCGGTCCTTTCAAAATATATATCCAGAGAATAATTTGGTTTTCTAGAGAAAAGGAAGATACTGGAAACTATTGGTGTATCCCAAGAGTTGTTTCATAGTATAACGCCCATAAATATTAATTCTTTGGTCCTCAAACTAGATTTGTCAAAAGCATATGATAGGTTAGATTAGGGATTTCTCAAGATGGCCCTCTTGTAGATTGGCCTCCCATGGGAAGAAATAAAATGGATTATGGTGTGTGTTTCTTTAGTAAATTATGTTATCTTGATCAATGGGAGTCCAACATATTTATTCACATGCACTGGAGGGATTAGGAAAGGATTCCCACTATCTCTCTTGTTATTCCTTATTATTATTGAGGGACTTGGCATATTAATCATTAAAGCAAAGGTGGATTTTCATTTAAAATGGGTGAAAGTCCCATCTTTGATCTCAATAAATCGCCTGTTATTCGAAGATGATGCAATGCTTTTTGGTGTTGGGAAAGTAGGTGAATGGGGAACTTACAATACACTACTGAACTTATTTTGTTATACCACTGGAATGTTGATAAGTGCTACAAAATCAACTATTATGAAGCATAATATGTGGATGGAGTCTTTTGCAGAGATTCAAAAGAATATATGCCTTTTCAAATATCATATATTACAGATGGAACAAAGCATTTAGGATATTTAATTAAACCAAATGGATATAGGAAAAATGACTGGAAGTGGCTCTTAAAGAGATTTGATACAAGAATCAATCACTAGTGTTGGATATGGCTATCCATTGGCGATATATTAACTCTAACAAAATCCCAAAAGCTATACTTTTGTGCATTCTAGGAAAAAAATTAATTTCATTTGGTCAAATGACAAGGGAAAACATAAATTCCACTTAGTTGAATAAGAATTCCTGCAACGACCAAAACACATTGGAGGATGGTCCTTAAAAAAAATTTCTATTTACAAAATCACTGTCAGAAAAAAATCTTCGGCATGTAATATTCGACGACAGTTTGTGGTTATATGTTATAAAAGCCAACTATATCAAAACACAAGCTACTATTCAACAACTAAGATCTATAGTCAAGATAAAGAAGGGTGTCTCAAATATATGGGTGGGATTTGTTGAACATGTGTTGTCATTGATGTCAAAGGACAAAATGTTGAACCCATGTGTTATCATTGACGTCAAATTAAATTGAAGGGTTGAAGTCAAACACCAAATTTGATAGACATAAGTGTATGAAGTCTTCCTCATACAAAGATACTTTGAAGAAATACATAGAGAAAAATGTGGAAGTTCAAAGAATGAAAATATACAACTATGACATGGGTCATATGTGCACATATAACAACCTTGAAAGAAGAATATGAAAAATAAGTATGTGGCAAATACCACTTTGGTACGAGACTTATGTAAGAAGTCATAAGAAGAATATGAAAGTCAAAGATACAGACTTGTGTGTGCAAGCCCCACAAAGAAAATGACATATGTGTTCCAAACCCCATAATGTTGAATTATGAAAAATGGCACGCTGACGTAGATGATAACTTGATCAAGGAGAAAAAAATTGGGGAATTATTTAAGTAATAGTACCTTCAAAGAGAGGACACATCTCTTCTACTATAGAGAGTATAAATAAAAAAGAGATGGATGTGTTGGAGTAAGTGCTGATAATTGTTTAATTGTGAAATAGTTTGAAATATACACTATATACTGATTCATCCCCCTTCTTATTATAAGATAAATCCAACAATTGGTATCAGAGCAGGTGTCTTTAGTTATAGCTTAACATCTGGAAGATAGATCCAGTGCATATATGGACAATTAGGAAGGATTTTCTACCAATAGAGCACCACGGTTTGATGGATCAATCTATACATTTTGGAAAATATGAATGGAAGTGTATTTACAATATCTTGGAATGGACATCTAGAAGTTAGTAGAGAAGGGATACAAATTTCCAAAAGAAACTTCTACTAAATAAAAGCAAACCAATGAAAATGAGTACACAACTCCTAGAACTGCACCAATCGAAATAGAAGATAGAATACAGTATGAGTGGAATGCAAAAGAGAATAATGCAATACTCTATGGACTTGTTGATGCTAGATTCACTAAAGTTATGTAGTGCACTACAACAAAAGAGATATGAGACAAGCTAAAGAGCATATATGAAGGGGATGAAAAGGTAAAAAATGTCATGTTGCAAACCTTCTCCACGCAGTTTGAAACATTTAAGTTGAAAGAAGAGGAAGTAATTGCAACATATTTTCTTAGAGTGGATGAGATTGTGAATTCCATAAAGGGACATGGAGCAACGACTAAAGATGACTTGATTGTAGAGAAAATTTTGAGAACCTTGCATCCATGTTTCAACTCAAAGGTATCAGTCTTATAAGAAGATAGAGTTAATTTGGAAAAGTTGACAAAAGATGAGTTGCATGGAATTATCATCACTTATGAAATGAGGACCGAACCATAAAATGCTCCCAAAAAAGAAGCAACATTAAAGGCCACAAGGAAACCTAAAATTAGTAAGCATGAGTGTAAGAACCCATCTGGCATGTCTAATGAAGAAGAAGCAAATTTTGTGAGAAATCTAAAACAAGGACATGGCAAGGACAAAGGGAAGTTTCCTTTCAAATGATTCAAATGTGGAAGAATCATACACTTTGTCTCCAAGAATATGTTCAAGGAAAACAAAGACAATGAGAGTGAAGAAGAACTAGACTACCCATAACAAAGGAATAAGTATCAGTCAAGCAGAGTTGGGAACATGAAAAAATTCTCCAAGCAGAGGAAGAGACTGCACACCAAGGATGATCAAAGTTCATAAGAGGAAGAAGATAACAATGATAGTATAAGAGATTTATTGTCTATGGCACTAATTCAAGATGAATAATCAACAGATGGAGGGCAATTTTCAGACAAAGTCCAACTCATGGAAGCTGTAACATCTCAAAATTCTCATCCATTATATATATATATATATATATATATATAGATATATATATCAAAGATGTTAATTATTAACTCTGTTCTTCAAATGATTTTGTTGCTAGTATGTATTTATGACTAGGTTATATATGTGTAATATTCAGTTCTTCTTTACGACATTATAAATTTTATCGTACATCCTCATTATGTGTATGTGACTTAGAATGATTTTATATTTGTTTGGAAGTAAGGAAGACTTCATATATGGAATTGGGGTTGACGTGTTGTTAGTTGTTGTTGTTTTTAACTTATTATGAGTGCCGACTGTATCGTTATTATTTTTATAAATGTCCCCTTTTATCATTAGGCCTAGGGATTACCAACTTAGCAATTTGCTAATGCTCTATTGTTATTTTTGTTTATGCAGTGATGATACTTATAAGTATATGACTCCTTGACTTGAGTATTTGGTTAACGCATAAGGTGCAAGGGTAAGTCATTGGTTAATCTTAACAATATTGGAAAGGAAACTTCACAAGTGCATACAAGGGATACTTTGGTCATCACCAAGCATGAAGGTTTAAAAAAATTTCCTTTGGCCTAACCTACGCAAAGGTTTATTAATTGAACTCCAAAGCTTAACACTTGGGATATTATGTATTATGGACGCCTTTATATAATGGTTGTCATTCGTGATATTTTGTAATGTTTCAACCTTATCTTAGTGTGGGTGAAAACCTGGCTCGTTGGCGTTATTAAGTGGATCTTTCCACGTCGAACTGACCCATGTGGGTAGCGTTAAATAAATCTATTTGTTGGCTGTGTAGGAGGACGCGTGTTGAACATGCATTCAGTTTGGGTTTGTACTATGCATTTAAGTTTGGTGATTACCTTGAATGTAGCAGTCAGGATTTCCCTTATCTTTAGTTGAGATTTTATCCCAACTCATTATCGAGTTGGTCTTGCCAGAGATTGGCTCTACTAGGGTTTGTTATGAGTATTGAATGTTGGTTATGGATTTAACTATGTCCTTAACCATCCTAAGCTCTGATCTTGTGACTCTTGGGCGTATCAACCAGTGAGAAACTTAATGTTGTAAGCATGGCTTGTTTGTACAAAGGTGGACTTTTCCTTCATCCAACACTTGGTATGTTAATGATAAATATATTTTTCTTGTTTGTGCATGGTTTGGATTTTGAATCTAGTCTATGTCTTTTATTAATGTTATAGAGGTAAGCTTTAGTCCCATTCAGGTGTTAAAAATCCTTTCAATGTTTATATAATTTCTTTAATTGTTTATCTTGGTTTGTAACCCCTTTGTTTCTGGGTATTTTATAGGTTCGACCTCATGTAGAGTGGTAGGGGGGATTTGAGAAGGATTTGCGCTACCATTAACCTTGGTAAGCCACCTATCCCAGTTTTCAAATTCCAAGGGAGAAAAATGCAATGGTAGTTGTTAGCGTTGGGATTGAGCCCATAGGTTGGGTGGAAAAGGGTTCTCTCCTGGGAAACAAAAGAACAGCTTTAGATTGTGCCTTCAGCCCTACGTAGTCAGAGAGGGATCTCTCGCTTGTTTTTAGGAAAATTCACGTAGGATATTCGATCAAGAACGACTAGGAGGCCAAACTCCTGAATAGGGCGGGTGCGTTGATGTAAGATGTAGGTGGGACTATCAGAGTAAGGAACCATTGGGAAATGGAGTCGAAGGTTTGGGTAGGGAACATATTGCAGGAGGTAAAGAATGGTGTAAATTTACAAACAGAGGAAAGATAGCCGTAGATCTTGCAATTAGGAGATATTTAGCGGGTGATTAGTAAATGAGAGGGAACAGTCCATCACGCAGAGCAGCAACAAGATGAATTCTACGTAACTTTAGAAGAAAACTTAAATGAATTCTGAAACAACAGACAGAGCATAGCATGTATGAATTCCAAACTATTATACACTCATTTTAGATATGAAAGAAATTAACAAACTGGAATGAAAACATGAAGAACATTTCACGTAAAGAGATTACATATTGAAAGAAGCAATGACATAGGAATCTCTGCCTTGAAAGACAATCCTTCCTTTGCAAATTTTATTCATAACACATAAACCAGAGACTAATTACAATGGGGATCCTCAGCCCTTGAAATTTTCCCAACCAACCCCAGTCTCCCTCTATCGGGAGTGTATTTATACTATTTCAGTGCTGAGATTACTCCCTGAAACAAACCTAAAAATTGTTTCCAATCTCAATCAAACATTAACAGTATAGAGAGTGGAACTATTTCCATGATTTACAAATGTGAATAAAAATCCTGGAGCTGTAGCGCGTGGTAATGCAGACTGACAGTGCAGAGTTTTCTTTATCTTAGTACAATGAAAGCGATCCATATGTTTGCTGCTGATTGTCAGTTTCCAACTTGGACCATTTTAGACATACCTTTCTGCCTCCTTTGACCATCCTTCTTCTTTCAGACCACGTTGCTCAAAGGCTGACAAGAAGACCCGTGCCCCGGTGCCCGATCATTTTCCCAGCCTGTCTTTCATCTGGTAACACGGTTATAGGAGGGGACTGGGAAAAGGGTGGCCATGCACTTGATGATGATAAACGTCATAAGAAGCTTATCATCCTTATACTATTCTCTCCCTTCTACGAGGAGGTTTTTCTTGTAGGCCATGTAGCTGGGTGCATGTTTGACCTCCTCCTCGCCTTTTTTCTCACTACGATGGTGGCATCGAGCGGACTTAGTTCACGAATTCTCTTTGCTTCATGTAAATTCCAAGCTCATCACTTCAAAAACACGAACCTCCTACTTCTCTACTACTTTCTTCTACATGAACCATGTGCCAGACCTGTGAGCCAGGAAAGTTAGCATCATTGGACATGACCTTAGCCTTAGGCCTATCACAAATGGAGTCGGGGGAATCAGTTAATCAGCCAGGAGGTAGATTATGCATATGAACGTCCCCTCCATTATCATCTCGGCACTGGATGCGACACTTATAGTCCTAAGGCTTCCTCAGCCCTCCGATTTGGGGAACCTTTCACGTCCACCGTCCACATTTCATTACTTCTGCCGCCAACTTCTCTTCTCTTGATACAACAAGCAGCTTTAGATCACAGCATGTTCTTACCCATTGACTTAGATTGACCTTCCCATACAACCGTCGATCTGAGTGGGTCCTATCACCCCTTCGTGAATTAGGATATTGATGTTGTCTGTGTTAGTTCAGATCGTGAAAAGAGCCACAACCGTAGATCTACCTTCGCTCTTGTTGTGACCGTTGATTCTTTGCAGCCAGTACCCCATTTCATGATTTGGAATGATGACTTTATCCACACAAGTTTGGCTTGCGAAATCAGCTGTGACCATAGATCCACTTCTTCTTTCATCCCTGTCGTTAGATACTTCCACCTTTTAAATTGTTTCACGATTTGGGAAAGTTCCTTCTATCGAGCATGTTTGCTCAACGAAACCGTTTTGGGCCATCGATTAGGCTTCGCCTTAATCTTGGCCCTTCATTGTTTTCCAGTTTTAATAGACTCTGTGAATGCCACACTTCAACCATTCTCTCATGTCTTTGGCTAAAACCACGATCTATCGTCTCTCTTCTTCCTTGTGCTCCCAGATAATTGGTCTATGACGTATTTCTCTATCGTCTATGCTGCTGCAAGTCTTCACCCCCAGAGGAATCTACCATCGTAGGTTGAGCTCTCTTCATTATATGACAGTCTCAAAACATGGAAAATGTGCCTTTGATAATGTGAAGGGTGCTCACATAATGTTCAAATGAACAGGACCATTTTCGAACTCTGTCAGGCCCATAAATTGACTGTTGCAAACAAAGTGCTGACAACTGGCTCCACGAGGGATGCTATCCTCCCAGCGAGGTAGCAAAGAACCCCCATAGACCAAGTGCCAAATCCATTGGGTCATCCCCAATCTTTCCTTCGAAGCCTCCATTATGCTCTGAGCTACTGATTTAGCAAATTTATGTCACTCTGTAAACCATGTTCTTGGCCATATTATGAAACTGAGAACAGTTGTGACTGCAAACCTGTGCTTACAACTGAAAATGCAAACAAACTAAAATAACAATGAAGGAAATGCTTGATGATTTCAAAGCTTATTTGTTCCTACCTACTATACCTAATTTAGTGCATAAGTCCGATTAAGTGAAATCAGACTTCCAATGAAGCCAATCAAGCAGCTTGCCTAATAGTTTTGTTCTCTTTTCGTGTCTGATGAACAAGAATGAAATACAAAATGGAAGAAGGATATAACAAATAAACTAATCTTTACAGCAGAGATGTGACCAGTCATTACTATTACCTAACCTTTCCATGTATTCTGCTATCGGGTCATAGAAAACACGACAACCTCCAGTATATTCTGTCATCTGTTCATGGGAAAGCTGTCCGAAACTCCCTTGGTCTGGTGAGCTATCAGGCTAATACTTGGAAGATCCTAGAAAACGACCCACATAATCATTCTCCAATGAAACATCCATCTTTTCGCTCAATTTCTGCAACTAGAGCTTCACCTTATTCATGTGCCTCAGCATGAGCATCCTCCTTTTCTTTAACAAAACTGAGTAGGCATATTCCTCCTTTATGGGGTGATATTCCTAAAGGTATAAAATTAAAAAATGTATTTATTTGAGGGCTGCTGCCTCCTTCTTCGTGACTCAACACCTCATCACAAATTCCCGACGTATTAATAAACAGAGAGGGATTGCATGACTATTCCTCTTTATCATCTTCTCTTCCACGTAATTTTATGGAATGCACCATACCCTCTAACTTATGTTTCTGCTTAGAGGCTTTAATCATGTGTCATATTAATTCAAAACAGGAATAACACAAGGGTAGGCTATCACCTCCAGCACATTCACCATCCTTTCCTATCTCAACCTTCTGACTTTGGATTGCAGCTTGATTTTCTCCATTAGCAGACCTTGGTTCTATAACTGACTCTTCAGGTATAGCCCATAGGTACTCCTCCTCATACTCATCATACACAGGCACACCGAAATCCTTTTTAAAATCATCCTTTACAGACCCAATGCTGAGGATATTGCAATCTTCAGAAAACAGGCCTGCAGAATGTAACGAACATAAAATAAGATAGTAATTAAATAATCAAGTTAACTAAGTTAGGTTATGAAATGAGGTGTCTCCTCATTTCAAATTCCCAAGCCATATTTAAGGCAGGGCCACCATAGTAACATATCATCTCTTATCTTATCATTTATATATATTTTCCTTATGGGTTATCTCATTTACCAAGTCTTTTGGTGAACTCATTGTGTGAGCGAATAATTATTCGGCTCATTTGGTATCGGAGCTCTCATTGCTTGATCTGGCTGGTGGCCAGCAATTCAGACCTTGTCTGAGAAAATCAGGGTCTCCCTGAGCTGCAAGTCTTTGACATTTTCTTTAAAAAAAAAAAAAAAAAAAAAAAAAAAAAAATTGTTGCTCCAACCTCTATGCAACTCCTCGTCATTCGACCACCTCCACGCTCCACTGCTGCTGCATTCCCTCCCCATCCCCCTCATGACCCAGCACCATCCTCCCAACATACCAGCACCTCCCACTTGCCTACATTCCAGCGCCACTTCCTCTCCACTGTGCCCTCTATGCGTCCTCCTCTCCATAGGTTTCTTCACGCCACCGTCCCCCGTCGTCTCCATCCTCACCCGTCTACCTCACCTCCTCTCGCCTTTCCATCCCCACTCCCACCTGCTCCCTCCACCACGTGCACCTGCACCCCTCATCACCTTTCCATCCCCACTCCCACCTTCTCCCTCCACCATGTGTGCCTTCACGTTCACTCCTCCATCCGGTGCCCCTCTCCATATCCTCCATCTGACATCAGCCACTGCGCATCCAGTCTCGCCGGTGCCACCATCCTCCACCCTACGGTCGTTTAATTCCTAC
>LPNX011092386.1:345168-358989 GCA_001517045.1 Pseudotsuga menziesii | reverse complement strand
GAAATTAGAAGCCAAGTTAAAATGCTATCAAAGAGACAACAAAGATTTACGCGACAGGAATAAAAATTTGGAAGTAATAATTGAAATACATAAGATAGATGAAAAGTACAAGGAAAAAAACATTTCCAGCCAGAAAAATCATATAGAACAATTATATGTGCAAATTGATGAATTAAAAGAAGAAAATGATTTCAATCAAAGATTAAAAAATCAAGATATAAAGAAAGAAATAAATGATTATGAAGTGGAAATAAAACGGTTGAACAAAATCGTTAGTGACAAGGATGAAGAACTAACGCAGATACGACATAAATTAGAAAATCAAGAATCAGTGATCGATCGGTATCGACAACAGATAAAATTTCTTCAACAACAAAATGACGACTCTAAAAAGACTCATAAGTCGGAGATCACAAAAAGTAATAAAACACTATCCAACAATTCCGAAGAAATTTTCAGATTAAGGAATCATAACAAAACACTAGTCACGAAAATTAAGAAATTGAAAAATAGTCGGAAGACAGAACAATATACGGAAGACATTGAAGGGAAACTTCTAGACAAGCATGAAGAAATTAATTGCATCAGAAGTCATAACAAAGATCTTAAGGAACAACTTAAGAAGTCTGAAGATGACAAAAAGGCGCAAGTAGAAGTGATTAAGAAGTTTCAAAATGATTACGTGTAGTTGGAAAACAAGTTGGACAAGATACAGAAGGAAACCTTAAAACCTCAAGGGACGAAAATACAACTTCCAACTCAGATCAATGCTCATAAGACGACACTCGTAAAATAAATTGACATCATGAAAAGTCCTTATCAACACCCCAACCATAAAAACCGACATCCTAAAAAGTGGGAACTATTGAAAGCTAATGGTATCGATGTGACCAAAGTTCCTAACAATAGATCAGTATGTAATGCCAACAATCCACAACAAATCAATTTGGGATGGATTGATTCATCCACATATCGTAAGTTATGCTCCACTCTTAGCAGTTCATATTGATATGTTTCATCAGCTATGACACTTCAAAAAACTGAGGCAGGAACACTATGAAGGCTTTGAGGACAAATCCTTTCTAAGAGAGTGGCAATGTAACGAACATAAAATAATATAGTAATTAAATAATCAAGTTAACTAAGTTAGGTTATGAAATGAGGTGTCACCTCATTTCAAATGCCCAAGCCATATTTAAGGCAGGGCCACCATTGTAACATATCATCTCTTATCTTATCATTTATATATATTTTCCGTATGGCTTATCTCATTTACCAAGTCTTTTGGTGAACTCATTGTGTGAGCGAATAATTATTCGGCTCATTAATGGAGCAACCGAATCCGGTTGTCTGTTAGTCGAATTCGACTATCATTGTATAATGAAATATGGATAGTAAATAATATATTAGATGATGGGTAAAATGTACAATAAGCTCGCCTTTTATAGGCTTGAGCATGAAGGGTCACACCCTTTCATAATTAACTAATCTATTTAATAATTTATTTTATATTCATTACATTGCCACTCCCTTTAAGGAAGCTTTGTCCTCAAAGCTTAGATTATTGTTGTCATCTTTTCATTTTTGTTTTGTGTTGAAACAACGTCATTACCTCCTTTATGTCTTTTGTTTTAGAACTTGTATTAGGTATGTGCTTGTTCTTTACACCATAGTTTGTCAATTTCCTTTTATTTGTTACTTGAATTTGTACTCCATTCTGTTTATTATTGTTGTCCCGTTTCCCATGGACATGAATATGAGGAACATTTTTGTGACTGACCATATCAAACTTTGTTTTAGAAATCGCTTGTCCCACGATACTTAGTATGTCATCATGTAATGTTTTCCTTTTATTATCTTTAAGATTTATCTCGAGAAGTGGCGTCTCTTGAGGCTTCTCACACTCAAAGTCACCAGGCAGTGTTACATTTAGGTTTCTCGAGGGTGGTAAAATAGTTAAGGTAGAAGACGAATCTATGATATTTGATTTGTTTGACTTGGATTCCTGTTGGCAGCTAGCAACAACCTCTTCATTTCTCAATAAGATGAATAGTGATCAGCTCTTTCTATGATTTATCATTTCAAAATTATGAAAGAGCACCTTCAGAATCTTTGATTCTAAAGGTACTCTTAATCAAAGAAAGGTAAAATATCATTTGAGAAGTTGGTGAAACACGCTCATGAACTTGGTAATTAACAACTGTCAGTAAGTATCATAAATTTTCATGAATTTATTTAATCATTAAGATAACTTTATGTGACTTAAGAAATTTGAAATAGTATGCCAAGAGAAAATCAATAAAATACATATTGTGTTTGTTTAAAACCTAGATAAGGGTAAGGTATTAATATTCCTAAGTTCATAGAACTTATGGTAACCTTTAAAGTTTATATTTCATATAATACCTTACTACGATTTTTGTAAATATTATAATTAATGAATAAAGTATTTGTTTAGGAATGTTTTACTTATGATAGTTTCATCACTTAATATCCTATCAATCTAATGTTGGATATTCCTAGATAGGATGTTTGAAAGGTTTAAAACTAAGTCTTTGTATATACGTAGCATAGATATAAAATCAAGCTATGTTAACACTAGAATATGCGATTTCATCACCTTGCATGCCACCACTTAACACAATTAAACTGGAGATGACTGTTAAGATTGACTGAGTTTACAAGGAGCCATTTGTCAAGTTGATAAGCGATTATCACTTGGATCAATGAGTTGGCATGAGAACGTGGCTTATACCTCTTGATAAATCGACAAATGTAAAATTATGAATGCATCGTATTAACAGTGTTAAATGCTGATAGTCATTTCCAATTAACATCGATGTACTTGTTCATTATTAGCTACTGTCCATAATCAATGGTTGAAATTATGATCTATCAATCACAATATCTCTGGTTCGCCAATTTGGTGGTTATCACTACTAGTCGTGGTTAAACATCGATAAACCTGCATGAATCATGATATAACGTGAAGTTGCAGCATCCGACACTGCTAAGGTTCGGCTAAAATGGCCAGGTCTAGAGATATCATATCCATCAGACCTGAAGCATGCGAAGACTGCCCATCATGTCATATGTGTGGGTACCTATTCCCTCTATGTTCACCTCTCCGTTCATTTCAGTTCGAAGCTAGGAGAGCGTAGAAGAAACCATGTCTCCTCTGAACCGTTATGAAATCTCTGGTTCTGAACTTATAGAAGCTGACCAGGAGGTTGCTATGCGATTTGAGAAAATGGGGTGGGGGCATTTCTTTAAAAGTTTCGATGGCCACCATGTAGAGATTACTAAATTGTTCGCCATGAATTTTAACGATGACAGGGTGCAAATTGGGGGTCTTGAGTTTATTATCAATGAAGATAAGACCGCAGAAGCCACTAAGCTTCCACAGGTTGGAGAACACTAGTTTAAGGGAAGCATGGTTAATCAGAAGAAATGCTTGGCTCTTTTAATGCCATTGCCGGATGATACGAAGCTGAAGATAGGCGTCCCTGTTAAATTTTTGAAGCCCAAATGGAGAGTTTATTATGAAATACTGGTAAGGTACGTGTCCTGTGATGGATGTTACTCCCATTTGTACTTATACCATTTATGATTGCTATTAGCATTACGGGGTTACAAACTTAATTTTCCTTTCTATTTATGGCAAAGCCTAAAGAAAATGTCACAGACTGTTAGAAATTTTAGTAACCCCGATAGGAGTCTTTTCCACCACGGGTTAGTAAAAATTATATTGCAATTTCAATTATCTGCAAATGGCAAGTCTTGGGATAGTTTTTTAGTCGACTGTCAGTTGGGGCCGACGCAGCATTGGCTGAATCCATCCCCACGAATTCGTAAGAAATGAAAAGCCATAAATTCTGGGGTTAATAGTACTTCTGAAACTATATCAGAGGTAAAAGGATTCGAGGAATTCAGCATACCCATAAACAATGGGATCAGTAAGAATGATGATAGGGATTCAGTTCCTTGCAACTCTAAAGTCGTCTTGGATCAACCCTTATTTGGTAAAATTGGTAGCACCCCTGCAGAAATAGAAGAAGGATTAACCAAAGGTAAAACTGATAATAATGTTGAATGTAAAAATCCATTTGAAACAAATAAACCTTATGAATATAACAAAGAATCTATGCATAGATTAGATCATCTTGCTCAGATTTGCTGTGATAAGGAAGGGCTTGGTTTTGAAAATATATCGTTTTCAAGAAGGGTTACGAGGAGCATGCACAGTATCCATATGATTTCAAGTCATAAGGTTAATCAACAGGATTCTAAGCCTGCAGTCATTAATATTCAAGATGATACCCCGTCATCTATCCCTGATACAATTAATGTAAATAATACTACTTTCGTACAGGGTAATGATGTAAAATCGGGCAAGGCCGAGGTTGCTCAACTAGGTGTAGACACAGGTATTGCAGACCCTGAACCATCGTCTAGTCAGTATATTGACAGCCCTATTTCTCCTCAGGTAACAAATGAAGATGAGACTCTACAGCGTACACAATATAATGCATTCTAGGATAAAATTACGGAGTTCAAGGGTAAACTAAAGCATTGTCTATCTAGAATAGCATTATTAGAAGAGGAAAATATAACCTTTAGAAAATAATTGCTGGAGTGGATTGGTAGATGGAAAGAGATGAGTGCTAAGAAGAATCAATACAAAAAATCAAAGAAGTCAATAATAGGTGCAAACCAGCTATTGCTTAAACGAATTGAAAAGCAAAACATTAAGATTATCAAGTTAAAGGCTAAACTAGCAGAAGCTCGAAGAGTAGTCGCTCTTCAGAATAAAACTTGATTTTTCTCATTTCTTATGTCGCTGCAAAACAGGTAATGATCATTTTTTTTTTGCATGCCTGTAAAATCAGAGATTTAACAGGCATGCATTTAAAATTTCAAGTTTATTTTGTTACCTATGTTTTAATTGATTTTAATAAGATGCTTCATTTGAATTCAATGCAGATGGCTTTGTCATCATTCTTCTACAGAATTTCAGGACGTGGTTAATATTCTGGCATGGAGATGTGGCTGTGTGTTACGAGCTGGAGTTTCATCAATGGACAAGAATTTTCTAAAGTACCTCGACTCAGGCTAGTCGTTTTCTGTTTTATAGTGATAGGTGTGATATAAGAGATTAGATGCTCTTTTTAGTTAGATGAATCCTATAATGTTGCATGCAACATTAATAGGGAAAACTGAATCGTAGTGTTATATAAGGTATAGATTTTGATGAACAAGGGGATGGAGTGTTGGAAGAAAACGTACTGAAATTATATTATATTGCTGGTGTTTTGTTTATCTCTGAACTTGAACCTTTGGATGTGAATACTACTGGACGTCTACAGACTGATACCATTTCTGGTATTTTTGTTTTGGATTATTATATATATATTTCAGCGTATTATCTTCTTTCTTTATATTAACATAGTGTGCTTTGATATACTGATGTTTAATTACATTTTTCACTTTATCAATTCAAGATAGTATTTTGAATGAACATCTCATTATGATTATGTTTATTAGTATTTTTATAGTAAACTTAAGTTATAATGATATACTCTTCTGTCTTTTTAAAATTTCATTTGTATGTTGACAGTGATTTTTAATAGACATTATCTTAAATTCAAATAGCTGTCTTGATAATTAATTATTAATCAATTTCAGAAAGTTAAAGTTAACTGTTTATTTGCAGTTATTTTTTCAGTTCTGTTGTCATATAACAGAGTGACTTATTATTCATGATTTAAATGTGTCTATTTGAATTATGCTTTAGTCTTTCTGTTTATCTTTTACTAATTAATAGTTAATATAATCTTTAAATATGCTCTCAGCTGAGATAGGACATATAGAATAGTTTAGATTAAATTTTATTTTTGAAATAGTTGAATTAACAACTGTTAAATTAATTTTCATACTTTGTATAAGTTTTATACACTTAAAACTTCCCAAAATCAAATTCTTTCCTTAAGAAAGCAACTATAGGAAAGTTTTGATAGTTTAATTTAATCATTTAGATAAAAATAACATTAGAATAGGTTAGATTTTGCTGGTTTTAAGTTCTCCTTAAGAGACAAACTAACTGGTAGCAGGACCATAACCTACGAGGTTTTGTTAATTCAAACACACCGGACGCTACTTTAAGCTGATTGTGTGGACAAAACCTCCTTATTGTTCTAGATTCAGAAAATCAGGCCAACAAATGGCACTAGAAGGAGGGCCTGATAATGAGTTATGGTAGGTGAAACTAATGAAACTTTTCCAACCAGCCAACAAACCTCTGAAGTCAGTAGATCACCAATTTTAGGAACTGTTAGAAATATTCTTGAGCGTGATCCTGTCACCTCTCCCTTTAATCCTGCACAAAGTCCTCAAACTTTGGAAGAATCAAGACATATTCTTACTAGAGCTTACACCAATCAGCTAGGTATTTCTCCAATAGATTATGGTCTGCCTAGACAACAGCGACATAACCCACAATTGACCATAGTTACGCAAGATTTGGAGATAACTGGTAGTACTCCTCACCACCAGGTTGAAAGACATCAAAGGCAGAATACTCAGACAAATACTGCTAGAAGACTAATTGTGGGAGGCGGTTCTGATTAGCCACCTTCTCCTCCTGAGTCACCTCCTGATAGTCCAAGACCTTCCAATTCAAGAAGTTCCTCTAGTTCTCAAGGAAGTCCAATGGCAGGAAATGTACCTGTGGGAGGAGGAGGAAATCCTCCACCTAATCCACCAAATCCTCAACTCCCTTGGTTAAGGATAGCTGCTGTATCAGTCCCTGGAATACAGGATCCTTTGCCTAAACACTCAGATAAAATCCTCCCTAAGTTCAACCCAGATGACAAAGAACCTGCAGAGGTGCATATTGACAAATTCATGTTGGCTGTTCAAACTTTGAACGTTCAGCATGAAGATGTAGTTTGTCGATTGTTTCCTCTAACTTTTGAAGGAAGAGCTTCTACCTGGTATTTTTCGTTAGTACAGGGATCTATCACAAACTGGGGGGAATTTAATAAAGCCTTTCTAGATAAATTTGGGGAAGATAAAACATCCGCTCTTTTAGCCCTAGAATTATCTAGAATTAAAATGGAGCCTAAAGAAAGAATCAAAGATTTCAATCAAAGGTTTCTGACTTTAAAAAATAAAATTCCAATTGCTTCTCAACCTTTGGAAGACATAATTATCGAGAATTATGCTTCAGCTTTACCTAAGTATTCCGGAATGTTTGTAAAGAGAGATGGACAAACAACACTAATAGAAACATTTGAGGAAGCCATTAAATTTGAAAAGGATTCCATGTCCTATGAACCAGAGAGAAGTGGGAAATCTGATTCTTTTCCTCGTAGGAAGACAGAAAAATCCAATGCAGATAAAGACAAAGCATTTGATGTAGAACAACTGCAAAATGCTATTCGAACATTAACCAATGAGGTTATAGGGTTAAAGAAAACTAATTCTGAAGCTTCTCCTTCTAGGAGTTATTTCAGAAATCAATTTAGGCAAAACCCGAATGCAAATAATAAAAATACACCACCAGACATAGCTGCAAATGAAGAGATATTTAATACAATTCGAGCTGTTCTATCTTTGTCTGAGTCTCCTTCTAGTCAAGAGATCAATGAAAACGAAGAAGAAGAGGAATCAGAAAATGATGAAGAATCAGAAGAACCTCAACAAGTTAACGGTCATTTCTGGGATAGTCTTGTGAAGGAACATGAGACTAAAAGTCCGCCTACAGGACAACATGTATATAATACTCGTAGTAGAGCATTTGCAAACAATCCTCGTGTTTCAAGCTCTAATACAAATAATGACAACAATAACTCACAACCGAATAAACCAACTCAATCCGGAAAGCAGACTCAAACAACCAAAGGTACCCAAACCATTCAAAATGCTCCTAAGTTAGATTTACAATATGATATCATCGAAGATTTAAAGAAGACTCTTGCAAACATCAGTATGCACGATCTTCTTCAAATCTACCCAATTCCCAATAGTCATATTATAAATCCTGTGGTAAGTTCAATTATTCCTAATACAAAACAAAATGTTGCTGCAAATAATTCTAATAATGATCCAACAGCAACTAAAAAAGGGAAAGAAACGGCTGACAAAGCTTCGCTGATAGGTAAGAATTCTAAGTCAACCACACCTCCATTCTTACTTACCTTTGAAATTTTCAATAGGAATGTCCATAACTGCATGGTAGATTCCGGAGCATCCTCCAATGTCATGCCTTTATCTGTATGCAAGAAATTGAATGGAAAATTTGTTCCATCAAATTCTCAAATGACTCAGTTGGATAGGACAAATGTAAAGGTTGTAGGAAGAAATGAAAGATGTCTTAGTCAGAATTTCTTGTAATCCTTCGGTTTATCAAATTATAGATATTGTTGTTGCTGATATCCCAGATGCATATGGGCTGTTCTTAAGTAGGGATTGGTCCCAACAGCTAAACGATTTCTTTGCTACTGATTGGTAAACATTGTGGTTACCTAAGAACGGAAAGTCAAATCAGATTAAGATAAATAGAGAAAGGTATATGAAACATACTGTCACAGAATTGCATGATCCTAGTGAACCTGTTTTATTTTTAGATTGTATTATGGGGAATTACATGTATGAATTAGGATTTGGTAATTTTAAAGCTGAAAATTTTGTCTTATCTGAAAATAAACAACAATCTGAAATTTGTAATGTGACATCTGTTTCTCCTAACTGTTCACTCAAGGAAACCGTCAATAATGTAAATAATGTAAATATTGTAAATATCATAGAAAGCAAGGTGATTGTGCATAGTTCTATTTGGACTTTATATTTCGATGGTGCCAAAACTAAAGAAGGTGCAGGTGTTGGTTGTCTACTGGTGGACCCTCAGGGAAATAAAACCTGTATAGCTTGTAGATTAGAATTTAATTGTACAAACAACACGGTTGAATATGAAGCTTTAACACAAGGTTTGAAAAAGACAATCAATTTGGGCATCAAAGAGTTAATTGTATATGGTGATTTCGAGATCATTGTCAGACAGGTGCGTAACTCCATTCATTGTTTATCTGAACATTTACAGAGGTATCAGAAAGAGGTATGGAACCTTATCTTACATTTTTATGCATTTAACATAAATTCTGTTCCTAGAAGTCAAAATCAAGAAGCAGATTTGTTGGCAAACGTAGCTTCAAAGTTAATTCCATCAGAAAATCTTACACCAGATTTCTTTTCTACTGAATTGATTTTTAGGCCTTCCATACCTGATAATATTTTTAACTGGCGTGTATTTGACGATGATATGCAGGTACTGAATTTTCTGACAAATGAGTATACCTATAAAGATTCAGCGATAGATGAAGTCACTCATGACGAAAATCTATGGTATTTCTCGGTAATAAATGATTTCTGTTCAGTTGAAAAGGCCTTTGAATAGGTAAAACCAGTCCCTAATTCAGTACTTAGATTAGAGAAGTTCTTTGATCTGCAGGATAAATTTAGGTATGTTCCTAATTGTAAAACAAACATCTCTCGAATGAGGTATGAAACCATCAATTTAGGGACATAACCAAATCCCCAAACTATACATCTTGGAATAGATTGCAACCCTGTAGAAAAAGCCGCTTTTATAAAATTGTTTAAGGAATTTAAATATGTTTTTGCTTGGACATATGATGACCTGAAAACCTTCAAGACACAGGTAATGCAACACATAATTCCGATTAAACAAGAGTCAAAACATTTTCAATAGAAGTTAAGGAAATATCACCCGTCATTAGAACCAACAATTAAAAAGGAACTGAATAAATGATTAGCTGCCAAGATCATTTTTCCCATCAGGCATACTCAATGGGTGGCAAACTTAGTTCCAGTTAGGAAGAAAAACGGGGATATTAGATTATGCGTAGATTTTAGAAATCTAAATAAAGCTTCTGAAAAGGATAACTATCCAGTTCCTCCCATGGAACAAATTCTTCAAAAGGTGTCTGGGGATGAGATACTATCACTTTTGGATGGTTTCTCAAGGTACAACCAAATATTGGTTTCCCCGAATGATCAATTGAAAACTGCTTTTAGAACTCCATGGGGAACATATGCCTACCGCAAGATTCCCTTTGGGTTAATCAATGCGGGAGCAACCTTTCAACAGTCAATGGATATTGCTTTTAGAAGCTTAACCAGTCATTCAGTTGTTGTCTACTTGGATGACATTACTGTATATTATAAACATCGACCTGATCATCTTAATCATCTTAGAAAAGTATTTGAACGATGCAGAAAATTTGGAATATCTTTAAATCCTAAAAAGACAATATGTGCCGTTTCAGAAGGTATCTTATTAGGTTGTGTTGTTTCAAAACATGAAATCATGATTGATCCCGAAAGAACCCAAGCCATTTCAAAAATAACCTATCCTTGTAGCAAGAAAGCAATGCAGTCATTTCTAGGTAAAATTAATTTTGTTAGGAGATTCATTCCTAGTTTTTCCGAGATCATTCATCCATTGCAAAAAATGATTAAGAAAGATGCTGTTTTTAATTGGGGACAAACTGAAAAAGATTCATTTCAGAAAATTTTAGAAGCAATCTCAGAAGCTCCTAGGCTTTTAAGCCCAAATTTTAATAAAGATTTCATATTATATACTTTTGCTTCTGATATTTCATATGCAGTAGTTCTAACTCAATTAAATCAGTAGAATAACGAAGTTCCAATTTATTTCATGAGTTCAAATTTCAAAGGTGCTGAACTCAATTACCATGAAGTTGATAAACAAGCCTTTGCCGTTTTTAAAGATGTGAAACATTTTCGTCCTTATTTGCTAAAATCTAAAACAAAAATAATTGTCCCTTATTCCTCAGTCAGAAATTTGTTGGTATAGAAAGACTTAGGTGAAAAAAGAGCCCCTTGGATGATAGCTCTTCAAGAATATGACTTAGAAATCAAACCCTCAACGGTAGTCAAAGGCCAAGGGTTATGTAAATTAGCTGCTAAAGCAGCTCATTTACCTAATGATAAAGCTGAAATTGCCATTGATGAAGCTTTACTTACCAGGGAGATTTATTTTTATCCACCACCTCAAGATTCCTGGTACACAGACATACGGATGCTTTTGGAAACTGGTAATGCCTCTGATTACTTAGAACCAAAGAAGAAAAGAGCACTTAGATTGAAGTCTGCTCCGTACTTATTAATCGATAATATCCTCTTTCGGAGAAATTCAGATGGAGTATACCTTCGATGTCTAGATAAAGATGAAATAGAAGTAATTTTGAAAGAATTACATTTTGGACCAGTAGGAGGGCATTTTGGTGGAGAGACCACTGCTCACAAAATTCTCAGGGCTGGTTATTATTGGCCTACCTTGTTTCGAGATTCCTATACCTTTGTCAGAAAATGCCAAGAGTGTCAACTTGCTGCAGGAAGGGTGAAAAAACCTGCTTTTCCTTTACAACCTATTTCAGCTGAAAGACCCTTTCAGCAATGGGGTATCGATATAGTAGGTCCAATAAATCCTCCCTCATCGATGCAACACAAATATATAATAACTGCAACTGATTATTTCACCCGTTGGGCTGAAGCTGCACCATTGAAAATTGTAAATACCAATCAGGTTATACTATTCTTGGAATTCTTTATCATAACAAGATTTGGTATTCCTGATTCTCTTGTTTTCGATAATGCGTCATATTTTTCATCAATCGAGTTAACTCAGTTTTCTTTAGAGAAGGGAATAAGAATCAGATATTCAGCTAACTATCACCCACATGGGAATGGTCTAGCTAAATCAACAAACATAAATTCTCAAAAGAACTATTTTAGTTCACCATCGTAACTGGCATACAGAATTGGTCAATGCCCTTTGGGCAGATAGAGTAACTCCTAAGGCTGCAATAGGTAATTCACCATTCTTCTTAGTATACGGAACTGAGGCTATTTTACCACCAAATCTATTCTTACCTTCATTACAGTTAGCTCAGTCTGTCCAAGATGAAGAATGCCCAGCAATGGAAAAGAGAATTAATACATTGTTAAAACTGGAAGAAGAAAGAGAAAAGTCAAAACAACACTTTACGAAACATCAACAGATTGTGAAATCTTGGTTTGACCAATATTTCAGTTCTGATCGAGAATTTCAGGTAGGAGACCTAGTTTTAAAATGGGATAAAGCTCACGAAGATAAGGGAGATCATACTAAGTTTTAGAAACTGTGGTTAGGTCCCTTTGTTATTTCTAAAAAAATAGGTCCAAGTACCTTTCGATTGCAAACACTTGAAGGACAGTCTGAAACATCCCCTGTGAATGGACTGATTCTTAAAAAATATTTCTGTTAATATTTTCTGTCTAAAAATGTATATAATCTACTTGCTGTTTGTAAATAAATTTATCTTTCTGTATATAAATTAGCAGACTGTTATGTTAATCAGTTTTCTGTCAAAGTTAAATATTTCAGATTGTTAAAATTTTTGTATATAACCAGTCAGTCAGTCAGAAATATGTAATAAGCAGCTGTAATCAATGTAAATAAATAAAATCAATTTTCTCGTCAGCCTGAAAAATTATGATATTAGACTGATATCTTTTAAAAATTTGTTCAGGATGATCAAAATTTCCTGAATCTATAAAAGACCTTCATTGTTTTCTATTTATAAGTGTTTCTCAGATTATTCTTCATCTTGTTATTTTCTTAAAAAATGGGGATAGCTTATTATATATCTTCTTCGAGGCTTGTACTTTTGAAAAACTCTTACAAACCTCTATCATCAGTCTTAGAAAAGTTTTTATCATCTGAGAATTGTCTAGCATTTGTTCCAATCAATTAAAAGTTAAAGTGAGAGACGGAAGGTCTCAGTAATGAGCCGGTCTGATCAAAATCACAAATATCACTGGTATGACATTATTAGGAAACTAGTAATGGATTTTGGTCTAAAAAAACCAAAAGATAAGGGGTCTCATAAAGAGCCAGCTGATTCATTTTCTGGTGATATTAATGACTGACATTACCGTTTGGTCACCATGCTGGGTAATGATCTCTCATTTTATGAAAATTAAAAGATAAAAAAATGAAATTGCAATAAAAACATAACTTTTGACTGAAGAATAGGAGGTCTCATCACGAGCTGGCCTAATCATGATCATCAGTGTTGTCTGGAATAACTTCATTTCTGATCACCAGGGTGATGGATTTTGATTTAAAAAATTAAAAGACAAGAGGTCTCATCACGAGCCGGCTTTCTTATTTCAGACAGCTCTCGTGAATGATACTATCACATTGGGATACCATACCCAGATAGTAGTCTTCAGGTAGAATTATTGTTTAAAAAAAAAAAGCAAAAGCAAACAAAAGAAAATTATTATGCTATGGAACAGATTCTAGAAAGTTTTCAGAGGAGCAGATTTATGTACTCTATGCTGATGGTATAGGTTATCCTTACTAAGAAGTACTTGTTTCGACTAAGATATTTGTAAGTTTACCCCTAATCAAATTTTTGTTTCAAAAGATGGAATATTTCTGAGTTATACTTATGGATATGAGTAAATAATGGTTTGATATGGATAAGGAATTTTTGATTGTTTTTAACAGGTTTTAAGATTTCGTTTTTACATTTTGTATAAACAGAGATAACTGGTTCGCCCAGGTCGTTGCCATTTGTTGGCAGCTAGCAACAACCTCTTCATTTCTCAATAAGATGAAGAGTGATCAGCTCTTTCTATGATTTATCATTTCAAAATTATGAAAGAGCACCTTCAGAATCTTTGATTCTGAAGGTACTCTTAATCAAAGAAAGGTAAAATATCATTTAA